>JAADXN010000707.1:0-17080 GCA_023337875.1 Pythium apleroticum | reverse complement strand
TAGAAATGATCCTGTGTAAGTACGGTCTTGATCTCTTCACGGGGAGATGGGCCGCGAGACAGAGTTCTCCGAGCCTTCCGCATGAAGGGTCCCGCATGACTCAGAGCTGCCGTTGTGTGATTGGACTAGAAATCTGATCGGTATAGATCTGAGCTGCCGAAAATATGCGACGTGTGTAGCTTGACCTCGTTGCAGTGGGGCTACGCTCGACCTCACAAGGATGACAACGACACTCATGCAGTCCATAGAATACATTTGCAACTGACTGTAATTAAATAGAACATCTAGCTTCGGACTGCGGCCGCGTACGTGTTCGCTGCCGCCGTGCTGCTACTATACACGTTCTTCTCCATCACTCGCCCACTCACATGATCGCGCACTCGAGTCGACTTTGGCCACCGACCGGTCCCGCCATCTCCGGTCGCAATCGAAGCGCCTCTGCATACAGCAAAGTTGCTCGCCGGTGGCGACGCCACCACTGCTGAAGCACGACCGCTGCACGGTAGTCGATGCGGTCCTGTTCTTCCAACGGCACAGAACCCGGTCCGTACACCGTCAACAATCCGATTCCTAGCGGGTCGAACACGCGCGGCTTGCGCACGATCAGCTTGGTCATCGTCCGCTCCTCCGCTGCATCAAACGAGTCCACTTCTTCGATCACAGCTCGTTGGAATCCGAGCATCTCTTCCTCGAAACCACGTCGTCGGCTTTCGGGTAGCAGCGGCCCAATCAAAGCCGCCAAGATGCCCGTCGCGCCAGCTACAATCTCGTACCCGGCACTGATCGAGTTCATCGCAAGCGACCGCACACCGAGATACGCGCCACTGATGAGCTCAACTGGACTGCCGGATGCCAAGCCTCGAGTCGGAAGCCGCAAGACCTCGAGAATGCCGTGGCCCAAACGGTACGCGATACGGAACGGGTTCGCGTACACTGACACCGTGTAGAGGCCACGAAGCACCAGGATCACAGCTTGCTGCTGGTACCGCCGTGTGATCTTTTCGATGATGTTCGCCTTCGCTTCGTACAGATGGTTGTACGTGACGCTCGAGAAGTACAGTCGGAAATCCTTGACGTTTGACTCTGGAAGGTACACCGCCAGTCGCCTGCCTGCTGGGCCCAGCGTCTTGATGTGGCGACCACCGTTGAGTTCCATGCTGAACTTCACCCGCACGGCCTCAATATTGAGCTCTTCGATGTACACGCCGTCTGCAACAGGCCCACGCTCGTCCGTCGCGCCGCCGTTACCACTGTAGTCCAGTTGCGTGTTGACGATATCCTCGAAAGTGTGCTGACTCGCCAGTGAGCCAAGTCCTTGGAAGACTGTGATCAAGTTGACCACAAACTTCTCGTCCGTGGAAATCTCGAGCTCTTGCATGATGAACTCGACGAGCTCGTAGTGCGTGATGTCGCCGGCCTTCAAGTGCGAATTCCACAGCATTCGAAACTGCACAAAGCTCAAGCTGCTCGTGTCCAACTGCTCGTAGATGCCCCGGTACTGGTAGTTGCGGAAGCTTCGCCATCGATCTCGAAGTCGCACCGAGACACCTTCCTTCACGCGATGCACTTTCGGCCCCAGAACCACTTCGGAGTCCATTTGGTTGTCCATCTGCAGATTGCCGAGGGAACACGCGATCTCGCTGCTTTCACCGACGCACGAATACACCAACCCAAGTCGTTGCAGCGACAGGTACGCGACTTCGACGAGACTGGAGCCCGCATTGTGAAGGAAAGCGAAGCCGATACTGGGGATCTGCACGCTCACGTTGAAAACATCCGTCGGGTTTGTGTACTCGCGCATGTTCGTGCGGAACTTGAGCGCCACTTGAACTTCACCGACGAGCTCACCGGATTCGGGGTCTCGCATTTCCCACCAGTGGCCGTCGAGCCGCCCCATCGAGTAGAGAGCATGACCCATGTTGTTGTGCGACCAGGCGATAGAGCGGCGCATACCGACACCAAACTTGGACCACGCCTTGCGAGGGATCTTGATCTCAACGACGCCTGACGGCAAGCGCTGTGAATCACCGGCGTTGTCTGCAACCTCGGAACGGTCCGAGGTCACGTCCGAGTTGGTCACCTTCTCGGCGTCGCTCACATAGATGGGTTCCTCGCGCATGGATCCATCGTCGTTGCGAACTCGGAATGATCGGTGTCTTGATAGCAGCGTGCCTGTGCTCTCATGATGGCTCATTGGGGACGCAAGCGGCGTGCGTAGCATCTCGAACGGCCCGAACTCCTCGCCACCAGCCATTGGGCTGGACGGAGGAGGGAGGCGATCTCCAGCCATTTGGGAGTTCAAGAAACTGTCGTCGTCGATACCAATAGCCGCACAAGTGTCTTCGCGCGGCGTCGCGCGGTGGTTCTGGAACAGGCTGAGCACAAGGCGTTTCGGTCGTGTTTCGAACGAGAACTCGCTGTCGGAGTCAAATCGATACACGTGTGCTGTCCGTAGCTCTTTCGACTCGACCACAACAGGCTACAACGCATGGAAAATGAGTGGTTAGATACTTCACGGTTGAGCCCATGCAAGACCATCAAGCACATACCGTGTGGTTGTCAGTTTCCAACAGGATCTCAGCCGTCGGATCCGCTTTCAGCGACAACTCGTGGAAAAAACGCGCAGCGATGACCTTGACTTCAAGCACGAAACTCGGTGGTCGCTCGATGTTGTGATCGCGGAACACAAGGACACGAGATGACTCCTCGACGGCAATGTCCGCGATGATTCGTCTCAGCTGATTACCGAAGAGCCAGAAGCGCAGCTCGTCCACGCCTTTGTCCCTGTCCAGATTGTTGAAATCGTAGATGCGCGAGCCGAATCCTTTCGGATGGTTCTGCCCTGGAACGCCAACTTTGCATGCCAAGCGTCTGTAGCAGTTGCAAAGTTAGTCGTGATCGATATTTCGCTTCCACTCAACGCACAGAACTCACCTCGATCCTTCTGGCTTCGACCATGCGAATGGCACAAACTCCTTGGGCCGCAACACGAGCATTTCCTCTGACGAGTGGGCTTGATTCACGTAAAGGTCGACACTGGACTCGTTTCGGATCACGAACATGGCGGGGTCGTCGCGCATGAGACTCACCACCATTGTGGGCCCGACGCTGTATATGCGCACTTTGATCCGGTGGATCACAGCGTCGCTTTGATGGAAATCACCACCGCGCCCGTATCGTGCAAGGTCGTCTTCGCTCCTCTTCCAACTGGCTTCGACATTGCCCTGCAGTTTGAGCGGGAACTCTTTTTCTTCATCGACAGCGAATGGTCCACTCCACTCGGCCTCGTGATGGTCCATGCGAATGTACAGCAAGCGCTGCAGGGCATTACCCCCGACGTCGAAATCGAACGGCACACTGGTGTGGGATCGATCGTCCGCCGCTGGCACTTCAAGTACATGATCCGAGTCCTTGCCGCCATACGAAGACACCTTGAAGGACGCCCTCGTTTTGTTCACGAACACGAAGCGCGGCATGACAATCACTTGCGTCGTGCGGTGGAACTGGCCAAGAGGGCGCTGGATGGATAGACCGACTTCGTTTCTTGTCCGTGGGCCGAGGTTGCCACCAAACTTGAGTGGGATTGGAGCCTGGATACCGACCACAGTCGAGTGGATCTTCTCAGACCAGCGCGACACCTCGTACTCGATGATCGTGCTGATTTCAAAGGCTTGGCCCGAGCAATCCATGAGTCGTGGAATCGGACGATGCGGCATAAGCTGCGGCACAGCGACTAGCGACCGGTCTCCTTCGTCAGCGCAGCGGAAGAGAAGCGTCTGAACATGGCTCTGGTTGTAGATCCAAAGCGATGCGTACAGTACCACCCGAGGACTTCCATCGTCGGCGTTCGTGTAGTCCAGGCGGGCGACAACTTTCTTCTCGTCCATGTCTTCCTCCTTGAACGCGATCCCCGTGCTCTGGAGCGAAGGTAGGAACTCGACGGTTGGTGTCCAGTACCCTACCGCACCCAGCAACGACTTGGCTGCTTTTCCCATGCCCTCGCGATACATGCAGTCACCGACGTCGAGAGGCTTCGACCAGATCGAGTCCATCTCGGGGAGCCGAAGGAATAGCTGCGCGTTCAGATGGAATTCGTGGAGGTTGACATCCTCACCCGGTGAGAGAGTACCAGCCCGCAGCACCGTTTCTTGGTCCACTGCACCTCGTGGTACGACGACCTTGTATTGCACCCGAACTGGAAGAGTGTTCTCAAACACGAGACATGCGTGCAGGGAGATCTGGTACTTCGTCGCATACGACTGGGACTCGGCTTCGGAAGCTCCATCTCCACCGCTGCCGACGCCTCTCGTGATCATCTCTTGGTGCTCTTCGCGGTAAACCTTGCGCAGGTAAGACGTTGTGTTGACGAAAAGACAGAACCCCGACACGAGACCGTCCTCTGGGTCGAGTGGTATGATGGAATTGCCGGCAGCGAGCTTCCCCAGGTTGGCGACCACGGTAGGCTTGCATCCATCGACCTTCACGATGATCGAGTGCGCTTCGCTGCCGTACAACGCACTCAACGGGACGGAAATTTTGTTGCTGTTCGCTGGCAAAGTGAGTCTGTTGGGCTCGATAAACGTCCCGTTCTACAAGGGCACGAGGCATGGTGTGAGTTAGCATATCCCTTGAATACAGGATGCACGGAACGCACCAACCTCGCCCACCGGTACGTCCGTCGGATGAGTCCATAGCTCCATGTCGATGCTCGTCACTACAACAGTCATGATTAGCATCATCCTCACCAAGTATGATGTAAGATCACAGCCATCTCACCATTCTTCACCTGTACCGGAGAACTGAGCAAGAGAACTCGACGGGACTCGTCACGCTGCGCGACCTTCACTTCCGCGAGCACCTTGTCGCCTTGTACAAGAAATTTGCCAGCGCGACGAAGTGGGCAAAGAAGACTGCAACGCGTGGATCCGAGCATGACTTCTAGTGCCAACGGCGGGACGTAAGACGCACGCAATCCATGGGAGAGGACGATGTGTTTCGACGATGCAGGACGATTCTTGTGCAGACGCCGCGGTCCAGTAACCTTCACCTCTTTCGTCGCCAGAGTCTTGAACGGGTCGAAAACGAGGAACTGGCCATCTCGCACTTGATCCTCTCCGTTGAGCTTCTCCTCGACAGTGTTGCGATGAGGCACAAAATCCAACGCGATAAATACCTCGCCCGTCACATTGCCTTGGCTATCGCGTAGTCGATACCATCGACTGATCTTGGAACCTCGAGATCCTCGTGAGCCCATGACGTTTCCCACCAGATTGATCTCTGCAGACCCGATCGAACACCACTTGGCACGAATTGCAGATCCACTGCTCTCATCGCGAGCGAGTCGAGACAGTGAAGGAATGGAGCGAGTGTGCGTGAGAGTCGGGCCGCTCCTGGCCACAGTATCGTCCCCGCCCACGTCGTCGTCTTCTACCTCGACGTACCGCTTCGTCACTTGATCGAACACAAAGTTGCGTTTCCCGGTACCGAAAGTCGACACATCGACACGCAGGATCGGCGTCACACCAGACTGAGCTCCGCCGTAAGGCAGGGAAAACTTGTGCCGAACGCTGTCCACGCGCTTCGCTTCGCGAGGGTGCCACCAAGGAAGGAGCACGACTTCCACACGCACATCATGGAAGCGCGTGTATGAAGGGTAGTTCCATCCATCACGAACTTCCACATGGAGAGTACCAGGTTGAGACGTATTCAGGTTGGCGAGTCGAATTGGCGCACCGAGGTTGTTCAACACGCACACACGACCGTCTTCCTTCTTCGCTTCGCCATCAGCTGCCACCGCCGCCGGTGTTCGTCTCTCCATGAGAAGAACCTGCTTCCTTCGGTTTCTGGCGACGCTCGAAATCAGTCGCACGAGAGCATCTGTGACGTTCACGTTGAGACGCTGCATCGCGCTAAGCTGAACGGAGGTACCAGCTTCACCCTCGTCGCTCTTCACCTGCGCGTATGCTCGCCAAGGTTCGATAAAGGGCTCCCAGTCAGCCAAGGCGCTGTTGTAGTACCGAGCTGAGATCTCCACGCTTGCATCCATCTCCAAGTCGCTGCTGCCTTCAGATCGCGTCAATGCCAGCATCTTCATATCACTGATTGACAGGTTCATCACGGGAATGTAGGTGTCCAACGCAACCACCGACAGACTTCGCTTGATCACTTCAAACACCACCGACGAGCACGCAAGCGAGATTCGATCATGCACACGACCCGCTCGTAGACGTAGCTTGAAGAGAATTCTGGAACGCCCTGGACCTTCCAAAGGAAGGATGCCGATGTAGGCTTGGTAGTTCAGTAGCGGACCCCACGCAACGGGTTTGGAGCGACTCCGATCACCTTGTTCGAACCGACCGGTACCATCTATGGACTGCCAGTTGTGCGCAGTTGTTGCCGACGACAAGCGACTGCGATTGTCTGGCGAGATAAGCGGCATCGACGAGTTTTGACGGCCGAACTGAGCATACATCGGTCTCAGGTCTGGATCGTCGAATTGCATTCGAAGCGACTGGAGTCGATCTGTAGGCATGCAGTCGATTGACAATGGCTGCATCTCGAATCCTCGCCGGAATGAGTTCTCCCGCGTCAAATCACGAGCTTGGGCGGTCTCATCCGGAGCTGCGGCTGGAGTTGACGCCTCACGGTACACCTCGTAATCGTCGCTACCGTGAAGTTCTTCAGGCTGCGGCTCCGACGCCGTGAGAGCCTCAACTAGCGCAAACAGGAGCTCGAGGCGCCGATCTGCTTCCAGCTTGACTTGTCCGAGTGTCATCGCTACGCTTCGATGGCAGGCAGCTCTCTTGGCATTCTCGTTCAAACACAATTCGCACTTGTACTGATGGAGATCCGTGAAGATGAACCGCTGAAGCTTCATCTCGTAGTCGATCCAGCATTTCTCGATCTGAGCGAGTCGAAGGGCGACTTCGTCCGTTAGAACAAACAACGCCGTCGGTCCCAAGTGGATGCGCGCACTCTCCATGAACTGATCGGCCTTGTAGCCGAACACACTCTTCTCCATCGACAGCTTGGCCACGCAATGCGAATCTTCCAGGTACGCTTCAACGATGGGGGCTCGAATGTGGATTCCGAGGGCGGCGACGTTATACCATGTAGCGTTCGGATCCACAGGTTCCGCCGTTTCTTGAGCAGCAGATGGGTCCGTCCAAAACACACTGATCACATCGAGCACTTCGAAGATCACGTCGTACAGAGTCAGGGGCATCAACCACCCCGAGACATCCAAGTCGGCCTGCAACCCATCCTTAGCGATCCCCAAACACGAAGGCGTTGTGTGTGCCCCGCGATAAGTGGAATTCAGCACCAGATACGGCCCACCCTTCGCAACTCGGTCGGCGCGTATCCGAGTTGGCGTTAGGACTCCGTTCTTCAGGCTGAGGAAGTCGTCGCCAATGTGAAGCAAGCCCGGGTTCGTCTTCTTTCGGTGGTCGATCACTGAGAAATACTCCACCGCGACGTACAAGCTGAATGCTGAGTGCTGTGATTCCGAGTCACGATGGACATCTGTTCGAAACTGGAGATCGGTGGCGCTGATCGATATCCACTTCGACTTCGCGGCGTTCAGCGACACAGAGGGCTCGTACGCGTCTGAAAACCCGCCAAGGAGCAGAGCTTCTGCCGGTGCTGCCGAGTAGTGAGGTACTGCAGCTGGCGGCGAGACGGACTCGGTTTCAGTCTTTTCTTCATCATGCGCACCGTGATCATCACTCGACTTGTCAGTTGCCACGCTTTCGCCGCGGGTTCGATAAAACGAGTGCCGCCTTGCTGCAAGGCGTGCACTATTTTCTAGACATGCGCGCCATTTTTCCATCTCGGACTGCGAGTCAGACCCAAGGACCTTCCGTAACTCTCCTGTCGTAGCCGAACGCACTTCGAGCAAACTGCAACTCTTGCTCGTTCCCCACGGTCCTTTCGAGGCGTTCGGAATCAACGTGACGTTGCACCCGGCAATACTGAACCCATCGAGGAACTCGGCACCGGACCCATCGGTGTGAATCGAAAATTCTCCGAGCTGGTCGAGATGGCACCACGATCTTCGCCATCGAGGGAACGCGAGGCTGTCATCTCGCGGATACAACCAGCCTGTGAGCTCTTGGCCAAATCGGCTGACAGATCGACCTCGCGACATCGTAAAACGTGACAACTGTCGGCTGCGAACAACCGCTCCACGCATGAATCGCTGCATCACGATGATCGCCTGGGTCGCTCGAATCCAATCTGGTGGGACCGTGTACACGCTCGCGCTCCGATCTTTGTTCACGAGTTGCTTCAGTAGAGTGCGATACGACGGCTGCGGTGCGCCGAGTGCAGGTGGCGTCGATTTCACTTTCGCGCTGACAAAGATCATGATCTGATCAAGCTTGAAGTCGTAGCCGTAGCTCGAGAAGCTTCGCGAAGTCCCCGCCGACACGTCGTCACCTCCAGCATTGCTCGCCACAGTAATACCCGACGAAGTCAGCGATACCGTCTCGCCTCCCACAGACAGAGCAAACGTCGGCATAGCCGTGTCGTAGTACTGGTCGGAGATCGCAGCGTTAAACTCGAACCACTCGGTCATCAGCTTGATCATTTTCGGCTCATCCACGACTAGAACCGAATTGCCGACGTACACGGAGAATTTCGAGCCGTACGTGGAGATCTTTCCGGGAATCGCGTCGGGGTGGCCTTCGTACAGGTAATCCATTCCAAGTCGGAATACGGGACGGCCTCGGGCCTCCTCACGTGAAGGATCGCCGTGACGAGTGACGCTGGATGCGATGCAGTAGCTTGCGCCGTTCTTATCGCACGAATTGTTCTGCAGATAGAAATCGTCGACGCAGACTTCATACCGATGGTAGGAGAAGAGCTCTGGACCGAAGCCTTCCACAATCACCACCGGCTGAACCAGCGCAATCTTCGCGAGAGGCATTCTCTTGCTTGCTCTGACGAGTCGGAAGCTGAGATCGTCGCTTGTGAACACAACCTTCGACACGAGCCTGTGCGGAGTGACCTCTGGCGCGACTGCCAGCGGGTGACGAAACGTGATATGGCGCACGCCTGGCATCGAATCAAGCTGGTGCTGCACTTCTTCAGCCGACTTGAAGCTGAACACTGACTTGAGCGGCTTGCCGTCGATCGCGACGACAAGCAGGCCAGGCTTTACTGCTTCTTTCTTGGCTGCTTGACCGTGATCTGAACGTTGCACAACGACAACCTCTCTGGTCTTCGTGAGGTCGAGGATGAGACCAGTCGGACCGTCACTGAAGGCCACGCTGATTTCCGGCAACGGGATTCCCATCGCATCACCCATTTCATGTAGCAGACTGGAATACGATACACGCTCACCCGATTCCTCTGGTTCGTCGGTAGATCCTCGATTTCGAAGCGACACAATCAACTCGAACGGTAGTCCTCGCTCCAGATCGGTGAGTTTTGCCCACACTGGCGACTGCTTGGCATGCTCCACACCGTCTTTCTTCAGCCCTTCGATCTGTTTCCAAATGGCGACGTAGTCTGCGACAACTTCGTTCATTCTCTCATTCTCTCGCACGGACGCTCGCTCCTCCGCCTTCAGATGGTCGGAAACCTTGACCCTCCATTCTTCATGGCGGCAGTAGGAATCGATGATCAGGTTCAACACCGACAACTGCTCTTCGTCCAGCGCCATCGTAATCTTTGACAAGTGGAAAGCGGCGTGATACCGAGGATCATCCGTCTGCGAGTGCTGCGCCGCAGTGTTCATCGTCAGCTTGAGCGCAACCGCAATCGGAGTCACGAGAAAGCGATGCGTGTGTACAGATTCGTCTGCGTTCCACCAGTCGGATCGGGCATTCTTGGCATTCATCTCCTTGAGCCGCGACAGCGTGGAGTGGAGAACCTTCGGATGCACACTGGAGTGGATAAAATGCAGTGCATTTGGGTCCACGTACGCTGACAGGTCGAGCGCGTTAATCAACTTGAAGACAAGATGACTGTGTTCCGGGCTTGATTCCGCCTTCGCGTCGTTGAATCCATCGATGCGCCAATTACTCGGAGTCGTGACCGCAGATAACGCACTCAGACTGACGCCGACTGCAAACTTGACACCTGGGTGGCCGCCTCCTGCTCCTGCGCCGGAAGTTGATCCGCTCGGTTTGGGCGGCGATGCTCCACCGCCGTTCATCACCGGCGAGTTGCCTCGGCTACGCGGAGGAGATGACGACGTGTACGGCGACGATGGCGACGGAAACCACACCCCTTCGATGCGGATGTGCAGGTTACGGACGTCGATCTGCAGATTGTCGATGAGCTTGGTGATCGTTCGTCCCAGCCAGCCGTCGACGCCAAAGTATCCTTCGCTCTCGTGGGGAACAGTGTACTCGGGCACACTCGGGCCGTCCCATCGGTCGACCAAGTCCTGCTCCAGATGCTGCATCTTCTGCTCAATCAGACTCTGTTCTTCTTCGCGCTGTTCCTCTTCATCGTGGCGTAGCGGCGCGAGCACGAGGAGCACGTCACTGAACTTGATCTTGGCCGAGCCCGAGCCAAAGATCGCCGAAATGGGCAGGTCTGCTTCAAACTGGCCGATGAAACCCGTCTTGAGTCGGAACGGTAGCCACGCGGGGATCACGCTCTTCTTAAGCGTGAGGTTCTCGAGCTTGAGCCGCTCGGACGACGTCCAGAGCTTCGTCGACACTTGGATTGTCTCGCTTTCGACATACTGACCGAGGAAATGAACGATCCAGGACTTGAGCGGGCCTTCCAACATCGCCAACGACTTCTAGTAGCTGCCGACGCGCGCTGCTGTTGTTCTGGTAGCTGCTTGCGTCTCCCGGGAAAGCGATGAAGCCCACGACTCGCCACTTCTGGTCGCTGGTTGTCGATGCGCGTTGCGCTTCCCAGACGCGTCGCGAACGCCTGCGAATCGGCCAGACGCACAGGTAGAGGTCTTGGCTGTCTGTGTATGTGGGCTCTACTCGTAGAGCTGCTTGGATATCCACACACGGCGACGAAGCTGCGCTAGTTGCTCGCCATATACCGATCCACGGTGCTTGCTTGATAGTGCTGGCAACTGTGCGGAACACAGGCGACATGGGCTGTCCTACTGACTCGACGCTTTCAACCAATCAAAGACCGTGGACAAGTTTTTGATGTCTTTGATTGGATAATAAATAAAATATTTTGTTCAATCGGTGGCGTATCTGCTGAAATGTTGGACAAGTTCGATTTTTGGATTTTTCGATGTGACAAACTAATTGACTCAGATCGGCGACACAGACTCAGAAAGGCTAACGAAAGGATACGAAGGGACGGTTTGACATTTTGGAGAAAGTACGCGAACTAATTAGCCTTCTAGAGCCGAGAGGTGTGGAGGTTGTCGAGGTATGGCTGCACCACTGCGTTGATCTGGCCGCTGCGCACGAGCTCCAGCACGGCATCGATATCCGGCTGCATGAAGCGGTCGTTCTCAAGTGGCGGCACACGCGTGCGAACGAGCTTGTGCACGGCCTCCAGCGCCGCCGTGGTGCGCAGAGGACGCAGCAGGTCCAGTGCCTGGCAGGCAGCAAGGAGCTCAATCGCCACGACAGTCTCCACGTGCTCCACGACCATCAAAGCCTTACGAGCAGCAAAGCCGCCCATCGAAACGTGATCTTCCTTACCACCGCTGGTCGAGATCGAGTCGACGGACGCTGGGTGGCACAGCACCTTGTTTTCGGACACGAGAGCCGCAGCAGTGCAGTGCGCGATCATGAAACCCGAGTTGAGACCACCCTGCTTGACCAGGAAGGCGGGCAGGTTGCTCAGCGATGGGTTCACAAGTCGCTCCAGGCGACGTTCGCTCACACTCGCAAGTTCGTGGACCGCGATCGCAAGGAAGTCGAGGACCTTGGCCGGGTACTCTCCGTGGAAGTTGCCGCCAGAGATGATGAAGCCACCACCGCCACGGTAGAATGTGTCCGTCGTGCGCTTCAATCCAGTTGCCTTCTGCACCTGCGACTTCTCAACGATTTGGTTCAATCGCTGGATCTCCTGCTTGGCGGCGTCGAGGTCCTTAATGTCCTCGTTCTTGACCGGCGACGCCTCTGGAGCAGGCGGCTGCGACTCGAAGTCTGAGCTCACCTGGGCGCTGCCCGTGAACACCATCGGGTTATCAGTAGCGCTGTTCATCTCGACGTTGATCACGCCCTTGACAAACTGGATCGTGTCGTGGACAACGCCGTGGATCTGAGGGGCGCAGCGAAGTGTGTATGCGTCCTGGACCTTGCCCACGTAGTTGTGGCTACGGAAGAGCTCCGAAGGGCTGTCAGCCTGCAAGAGCGTGCGGATACGCGCAGCGACGAGTTGCTGACCAACGTGCGGGCGCACTTCGTGAATACGCGGGTGGAAGGCGTTCATGGTCCCCATGAGCACTTCCAGCGAAAGCGCGACGGCGACATCGGCACAATGCGCGACGTTCTCGGCTCGCACGACGGCTTCGGCGCCAATCGACGTGATCAGCTGCGTGCCGTTGATCATGGCAAGGCCTTCCTTAGCACCCAGTCGCACCGGCTTGAGTCCGTTCTTGGCAAGAACCGACGCTGCGTCCGAGATCACAAAGCCCGTCACGCCGTTCTCGACGACCTTGTCCCACATCTTGCCTTCGCCCATCATGCCCAGAGCCAAGTGAGCCAGTGGTGCAAGATCTCCGGACGCACCGACCGTACCCTTGCGCGGCACAATCGAGAGGCAGTCAGCATTGAACGCGTCGATAAGCTGCTTCAGTGTCTCCACGCGGATGCCACTGTGGCCCTTGGAAAGCACGTTGATGCGAAGCGCCAACAGCATACGCGTTTGGCTCGGGCTCAGCGGCTCACCCGTGCCGGACGAGTGCGAGCGGATGAGGTTCTCCTGAAGCTCTGTGAGCTTGTCCGGACTGATGATCACGTTCGAGAAGAGGCCAAAGCCCGTGTTGATTCCGTACGCCACGCGCGTGCTGTCCTTGAGGATGTTGTCCACGACTTCTCGGCCGCGAGCCACGCGCTCCCACGCCTGAGGGCTCAGCGAGAGCGTCTTCTTTCCCTTCGATAGCGCCACGAGGTCTTCTACACACAGCGAGACGCCGTCCAGCACGAGCTCCTCACGCTCGGCGACGCCTTCGTACACGTGGGTGACAGTCATATCGGCTCTTGGTGTCGTTGCTTGGGTTCCTGGTGAATTGGTTAATGACGAAGAGCTGCGGCAAACGACGCGAGCATCCCAAAACGATGTGGATGCACACCGCGGACTGCACTGGGTAATCAATGCGTGTTCCTGGCTGCCGTTGCCGTCATGCCGCCGTCGGCGTCCAATCCACGTGCCTGCTCGTCTCCAGATCTGCTTGGCACCTGCTCATATCCTTCGGAAATTTATACGCGGTAATCGTGGTCGTCTCCAAGTCACTGTTTAGACGGCAGGGTCTTGCTCGGTTGCTATACAGAACCTGCATTCGCGGATTGCCCAATCCAAACCCTAATTACTGTATAAATACATAATCCGCTCTAACGTGATCTTTCCGGGCTGAACCGTCATCGATTCAAGTTCAACATCAACCTGCGGAATGGGGGGCCGCGTTAAGTACGGAGCTCTCCGTTAGGTGCGCGACGAACTTACGCCACCGTTACAAAAGGCTGACGACTTGAGACGAAGTCGAAGACACCAGGAAGCTGCCATCAAAAATAGCGGCGCCGCCATGGATCCCCACGCGCTGGAACCGCACGTTTCCTTCCGTGGACTGACTCGACGCGAGCACCGTCGACGACGAGAGCCGTTGGCATCATCGTCGGCGACTGCAGTGGCGCTCACGCAGCAGCGAATGGCAGCACACGTCGGCCACTGGGCGGCGCCCGGCGGTGCCACTCTGCGCACCCAAGACAGCGCTGGTAGCATCAGCAGCAGCGGCGCCTGGTGGGATACGAGAGCCATGGCTGTGGAGAGCGACTACGAGGTTAGCAATTTCATGTGTGGCGAGTTGCGATGAATGACGCGACTGAAGAGCCGATTGCTGGTGTTGTAGGTTGTGTTCATGGAAGACCGCTTGGGTCTGACGCTGCGCTGCCAGCCCGCCGAGGAGGCCGGCGGCTCCATGGTCATGCCGACGACGGTCAAGTCAACGAGTGCTGCTGCGCAGCGCGTACAGGTAGGAAGCCATCACGTCCCGGTAGCGGCCCAGCTGACTGACTGACGCAAGTATCTGTTTGTTTACGGATTCGATAACGGCTCCACCAGGAAGGAGATATTCTGATCTCAATCAACGACCAGAGCGTCGTCAACGTAGACTTTTGCGATGTGCAGAGGCTGTTGAAGGTCTCGTCGAGACCGATTCGTCTCAGATTCCGCCCGGCCGCATCGTCCTGTCTGTCGCTGCACAACGTCGGAAGTGAGTACGGAGACGGAGATTCCGATGGAGCCTTCTCAGACATCGCCACGGCGAGTGGAAGCTCAAGTAGCAGCAGTGGCAGCAGCAGCATGGAGTCCGACTCGGGTGACGTCAGTGACCTGGCGCTGTTCGCGTTGCCTGCCGCCGCAGTGGATTCAGATGACGACGAGGAGGAGCGAGACGACGACCTGGAAAGCCACGAAGCCGTCCAGTCCGAGAGTTTCGGCGACGCTGACAGCACGCGCACGACCGAAGCGAGCTCTGTGATCACGGATATGCACGACTTCGACTACAAGCTGGCTCGCCACTCGTCGCTCTTCAGTGCGTTCTTGAGGAAACCCTTCCGACGCATTGATGGCGTCGACCCGCGACGGATCGAGACGCGGATGGGTGCTGTCCCCCCATGTCCTCGGATAGAACTTGCTGCGGAATCCCCGTCCAAGGTGCGTCTGGTCAGAAAAATCAGTCTTTCTCTTGCTGGCACTCACCACTCGGAAATGCTGTTGGCACTACGCAGGCTGCAATTCGAGTACACTGGACAGAATACCCAACGTCCGTGTCCAGCCACATCCAGTTTGCACGGGACCGCACGGTGAAAGTGTGGCGGAACTGGTCTGGGCGGATACGGCGCTCGCGAGACAACGACCGTGAGCTCACGACCACGGTTTTCGGACTTGAGCACGGCAAGAGCTACGTCGTACGCGTCCGGTTCGCGTTCAACCGCACGAACTTCATCTTGAGCGAGTGGAGCGGGCCCAGCTCACCAGTCATGACCATGGGGCTGCCGACGCGGAACGAGTCGCTGCGAGCCGAGTACATGCGGGCTCCACGACGATGAAGTCACTTTGAGACGGTGCACGTATTACCACGATGGGCAGAGTAATTGGTAATGAGTCACTTGCGCAGTGGGTACACTGGGTGCTCGCTCCCGTCTCAGCCCTTGTGATCTCACAGACGATCAATCAGGAAATCTCCGCGTGGCAAGACAGTCGATCAGTGCGCCATGGCGCCCTACCGTCTCAACGCGCTCTTCATCCACGATTACGATGGGAGAGAGGCTGTGCAACAAGAGAGCCGCACGCTCATGGAGCTCAATGCGTTGCGCGGCGTCGGGGCGATCCTCGACAAGAAGCAGTGGTGGCTCAAGTGGACCGATCGACCGGAGGTCCGCTCCAAGTGGCTCCGCGAGATCAAGCACGCCTTCGTGGCCAAGTCTGTGGTCGACATCCTGAGCTGCTGGCCGGTGAACGGCGAGAAATCGGTCTTATGTGACCAAGTCAAGGCCGCAATGCAAGTCTCCGAGGCCACCGAGCGCCGCCAGCTTCTGGAAGCCGCCTGCCGCGAAGTCCGCTACATAGATGACTGGGCTGATGACGAGGCGGATCGCGAGGAGCGCCACTATGGAAGCAACGACGGCATGTACTCGACCGCGATCGAAGATCTTGCTATCGCAGGCACTGACAATCTACCGCCGCTGCGCTGGCTCAATCCATACGGCCAAGTCGCATGGTACATGCACGAGTGGGTCCATATCCAGCGAATCCGGGAGTTGGCAGTGGAGACGCTGACGCTCGAGCAGGTGGACGCCGTGTTCGATGACGTCGAGTCCGTCGCGCAGCGTACTGCGGATCTCGTGTTGGCGCTATGTGATGGCAACTTGACTCTTCCTCATCTTCGCGAGGCGCTTGGCTCTTCGTCTCAGGAGCACAGCGATGTCGTGCTTCTATCGCTTATACAGTACATCGCCATGATCCACTCCGAGATCAACAATGTGGGGGAATTCGTAGCCGAGACGATCAACACCGTGCTGGACCATCGATCGGGCAAGTCATTTGCGGCGGTGCAAGAAACCTTCCAGAGCGACGAGCTGGTTCCAGAAGAGCTGAAGGCCCAACTGCTGCGTGGTGTCGCCAGGCTCGAAGACATCCCCGCGGATCAACAAGACTGGCACCCTCACGCGAACAATCAAGTTCTGGATCTCGTCCACCCGTCGCTCTACTGTGGCATCTAGTACGGCCTGACCAAGCGCGTGGAAGACATCGAGACCACCAGTGGACTGGATGCCACGACAGCCATGAAGAGATTGATTGGGCGTGGCTCCAGAGTGTTGGAAAATCCGTTCAAGGACGGAGGTTTCAACAGCTTGACGAAAGCCATCCAATTCCAGTGGCTGCCTAGTGAGTTCGAAGTCGGTACGAACGGTGACGTGCGCATCAGCTCGTATGGGAACAACTTGCACCCAGAAGACCATCCCGAGTTGTACCAGACCATCGCGCAGATCTTTGTTCGCTTCGTGCCACTGTTCTCGCTGTGTCTCGGCCGCCTCGCAGGCCCTACACCGCAGCGCCTGATCGATGTCAGGTATACTACGGCCGAGTTTGCTGCTTTGATTGGCCTGTGCAAGACTGTATTCCAATGCTCTCCACCTACGCGCTATCCGCGGTTGAAAAATCTATCTGATAATGGTGTAATCTATGAACAACGCGAGTGTCGTTGCCATCCTGGTCAGACTGCAACGAGGTCAAGCTACACACGTCACAGATTTTTTGAAAGATCAGATCTGCCCCGATCAGATTTCTAGTCCAATCACACAACGGCAGCTCTGAGTCATGCGGGACCCTTCATGCGGAAGGCTCGGAGAACTCTGTCTCGCGGCCCATCTCCCCGTGAAGAGATCAAGACCGTACTTACACAGGATCATTTCTA
>JAADXN010000706.1:0-17086 GCA_023337875.1 Pythium apleroticum | reverse complement strand
TACAGCTCATGCTACGCGTCGTGGCGGGCTCCAGCACGGCGACGCTTCTAGGCGTGTTCTTGCACGCTCGTAGATGGAACACGCTGATGGAGATGTCGGGCTTCGTCGATTACTCCCTTGCGAGCCTCACCAGCCAACTGACTCTGCTCCCGTGCGTCTTCGCCATCGTCATGTGGATGGTGAGCGAGTTTGGGATCGACCTCCGCGTCCTCAGCAACCGCCCGCGGTTGTTCCATGTTTATATGCGCGCCTTCCGCGTGGCTGGATGCTGCGCTCTTGCTGGGAGCATCGGCGTATTGACGTGCGGAATGGACATTCCACAACAGACGATGATGCGGCTTGCAACGCAGACTGACGCGGTCGCAAGTTTCAACCGAGGATACTGCGAAGCGTGGTGTCGCAACAAGCCGGAAGGGTGCGACGCGTTCATGCGAGGGGACTGCGGTCCGAACCAGTCGACCGACTTCGACGATCTGCTTGCTACGATCGACGTGAAAGGCTGGTGCAAGCACGCGATCGCGAAGCAGAACTACGAGCTCGTGGCGGAGTATGACTGCGTCGCGCCGTTTGCTGGATTGAAGGCAAAAGGAGCGTTCACACACGCGATGCTTGCCCTAGTCGCCTGACATTATTCAGCGCATTTGCCGGTGTTCTCATCGTGTGGTTGACACAACAACGACTCCTTCGGGGACGTAGCCATTCAATACATCCATCAAAGCCTTCTCGTCTCACTTCTTCGAATGTCGGCTCGTCCCATTTCCCTGGTCGAGGATACGATCCGATTCTGCCCATTCGCGATTTCTCCGTCAGCGACATCGCAAGCCCACCTTTCGAAACGTCATCGCGTGCCATTGAGCTCCAGAGTTCCCTCCCATCAGAACTTCCGCCCGAGCACGCGCTGGAAAGAACCCAAGATGCCTCGACCGCGGAGACAAATCTGCCCACCCGCAACGGCACAAACCAGGCGAACCAACCACGACCACAGTTTCGCCCAGCGTAGCGACACCTCTACACGGTCCGAGAACACCTGAGGGCTGAGAAGTGCCATTAAGAACAACGCGATACAAATATACAAATGCCCTCGTGGAGCGTCTTCGATGGCACGTACGTCGTTTTGGATTTAGAGTATTCGAGATACGTAGCGCCTAGTCGATCGGTCTTTTGAGCCGCATCGCAATCCGGTTCACCTCCATCTTCAGCGTCTCTGGTAACTCGCCGTGGTGGCGTGTCGCGACGTCCACCGCCTTCACGAGCAGCATGCTGTCCGACTCGGCCCGCACTAGCTCGTTCTTCAGCGTCGCTACCTCCGCGCCCTTGAGCAAGCCTCTCTTCTTGGTTCCCGAGACTTCGTCGCCTGTCTCCTCTGCCAGTTCTCTCTTCTTCTTTGGAGACACTGACCCGTTCTTGCCACTCAGCATCGCCTGCCACTCCAGCATCCGCAGTTGGCGTCGCACTTCACTCAACTCGGCCGTCACGTGCTCCAGCTCCAGGCTCTTAGAGCTCAGCTCCTGATCTTTTGCCAGCATCACCTCCTTCACTTTTGCCGTCTTCTTCTTGTATGCGCTCACGTACTTCATCAGTTGCTCCTGCGTGTGGCCCTGCTGCTGGGCTTTTTCTTGTGCTTCTTGCATCGCGCGTCGATCCGCTTCAGCTCGATCCACGACTTGCTGGAGCCGGGCTTTCTCTTTCGCAAGCAGCTCCTGTTCTTGTAGTATCTGCTGCAGCTGCTGCTGTGTCTTTTGGGCCTCGCGTTCCACTTGGACAAAGTACTTGCGCCAGCTTTTGTTCTGTTTGAACAACTTCGTGAAGGCCTCAGGCGATCGTGCCTGGAGTCGGTCGCGCGAGTGGCGAACCATCTCGTGTAGAATCTGTTCGACTGAGGTACAAAGTGGATCCGTGTGAGTAGGAGCAGGCATTTACGAAAGCAAGTGAGACCGTGACGTACCAAAGAATCCGCAGGCTCGAGCCAGAAGCTGGATCTGGATAGAGAGAGAGCTGCTCGTGGACTCGTCAGGAGGCTGATAGGAGACCTGTAATACGCCATAGCTGTTGCCGTCGGACGCAACGATCGCGATGGAGAGTAGCGTCGTTGGCTGGCTGCTTCGACTGGTGTGGAGACTGAACCCTGCCACTCCTCCTGTGGCCAACTGGTCCACAACAGGATTGAAGCGCTGGTCGGCTGAGGTATTCGGGGTCAACACACAGGCCTGTGTTGACAGCGCGTATCCAGCGATACCCAAAGACGCCGACACGCGAGTGATCTGCTGGGTGTTGGAGCCGTAGGTCCACAACTCATTGGTGGTAGGATCAAGGAGATATAACATGGCTACAATCCGCATCGAGAACATTAGCCAAAACAATCTATATCCAGCAAAGAGCCTCCGTACCTGACATATTCAGGTGAAGAAGCCGAGGAAACAGCGTCGAAATCGCCCCGAACAGTTCTTGTGCAGACGCCACACAAGCGAGACGTCGGAAGATTGTCTGGAGACCCTGTGTGACGGCCGCCATCGCAGCCTCGTCCAGCGAATTTGCAGGTCTTGGCATGGATTTCTTTGTCGCTTGCAGCGTCTTGGTTTGCAGCTCAAAGGCGTTTGCTCGCTCTCGTTCTATCACAGCCTTCCATCGAGAGACAGCGGAGCGGAGATCCGTGCAGCGTGCGCTGTACGCTCGCCACGCCCATTTCGTCAAGAGCCTGCGGCGTTCCTTCTCGGCTGTCGTCTTTTCGATACTCTGCTGTGCTTGCGACGCCTGAGTGAGACTCTCACGTGCAGACGCAAGCCGAGCCTGAAGCTTCCACATGCGGAACGCAGTTGCCGCCTTTTTGTTCAGTGAGTCGTGAGCCTGCAGAACGTGCGTCGCTTCAATCCACCGCACGACAAGCAGCCGGCGTCGCGTGGATCGTTCACGGACATAGTGTCGCCACGCATTCCACGCTGTTCGAGTCTGCAGAGTCGCAGTCGTCTGGAGCAACCGCGCTAGTCGCTGGTCTGTGGAAACCCGACGGCGCCACAGGAAGAAGCACCGAGCCTGGCGCTTCCGCATGAGCAGATGTGAGACCCGAAGCAGCTCTGTGATTTGCCGGCTCATGGTCGCTGAACGCAACTTCCACTGCTGGAAAGCTGCAGCCACGGCTACGGCGGACGCAGGCACGTGATGCTGACGCAGGAGAACTCGAGCCAAGTACAGCTTCTGTTGGCACTCGCGGGTCTTTGCAGCCCACGACGCCTCCGTGGAGATAACGGTGGCCTCCATTTCACGTCTCAGTCGATTGTTGCTGTCTTGCAAAGCCTCGTTTTCAGTCGTGAGTTCGTCGATGTGATGCGATTTCTGCTGCAGCTCAGACTGAAGGCTCTGTGTACTGAGAAGGAGCTTCTCACGGTCAGAATTTATGGCTTCCACGCGCAGTTTCATAGCCTGACTGGCCCACCGCCGCAACCCGAGACGAAGTCGCTGCCGCTCGTACAACCACACGAGCCGATGCGTACTATCCGATTGGGCCTGGTTGTGGGCGATGCTAAGTCTCCACAACCGCAGCGTTTCTATCAGTCGCCGCCTTCGAGCCCGCTCACAAAGCCGAGCAACGTGCTTCATGCGTTCCACACGCGCGATCCCAACCGCCTTCCAAGCCGTAAAGCACTTGGACAGTGTATAGTCGGTTCTCGCCATCATCATCATCATGACGCGTCGCTTCTTCTCTTCTTCTCTCGCGGCCCGTTGCTTCAGTTGTTGTGTAGCTCGCTTCCACGCCGCAAAGCCACCGGCCACTGAGACTTTCACGTTGACTCGCTGCAGCGACGCAACCACTCGACGAATGGCTTGACTTTGGACTGTGAAAGTCTTCCAGAGAACAAATAGCTCACGGCGATGTCTTCGCTGACGTCTTTGCTGGAATCGCAGCAGCACGCGCTTTGTGTGGATACAGTTTTGCGTGAATGACCACCACGCCTGCATCACGGAACGTAGCTCTTTTAACTGTCGAGCGTGATTCAAGCGAAGAGCGTCGACGTTCTTGGCGTGCGAATACTCCACAAGGCCACGCCAGCCGTGCAAAAGCGTTCGCTGCAATTGCACGTGTCGCCTCGACCGGAACCGTTCGAGTCGATGCCTGAAGTGCGTGCTGGCTTGAGCGAAGACACGCCAGAGATGGAACCACTTCGTGAGATAGGCCCGCTTGCCAAGCCGTTCAGTGACCAGCTCCATTGTGGTGTGCGCCGCTGTCAAGGCCTCCACTCGTGTCTTGATCTCTCGATTCTGGATCGAAAGCGTCCTGACTTGCTCACTCTGCGCCGCCATCACTCTCTCCTGTGTCTCTCGTGCCGCTTTCAGCGAGGCCACTTCCTCCAGTCGACAAGCTATGATCGCAGCCTTCCATTGCTGCAGCGCCACTCGTACCGTCTTGGTTTCTTGTCTCGACTGCCAGTTTTTCAGCCACTGGCACTGCGCGTTCACCTGAGAACGAAGCGCCTTCCATTCCGTGAACGTGATCGCCAGTAATCGCAGCTGATGGAGCCTGTGAAGCCGTTGCTCTCCGAGCCGAGCCCGCTTTTGGTTCGAGACGCCCTGCTTCCAGCCCGAAAACACGGCCTTCAGCGAGCACGCAGTCCACCGTCCGCAGATCTTGGCCTGGATCGAAGCAAGCACTTGCTCTCGACGGGCCGCACTCTCTTTAACGGACGCATCGCGAGCGAGCTCGGCCCACCGCGTGAAGCACTCTTGCATGTGGACGTGCACCGACGTGAGCCAGATCTGTTCCAGCGTCTTGCGAAGAAGTCGCGCCCTGCGCGTGTCATCCTTCCAAGCGGTGAAGGCAGCTAGGCACGAACGATGCTGGCTGGTGTGTGAGAAGGTTCTCGCTGCGTTGCGGATGCTCGATCGCTTTCGGGCATACCGAGACCATGCACGATAGCAGTCGGCGAGCGTGTACACGTGCCAGCTCGACAGAATACACCGCACGATCGCAGTCATCTTGAGTCGCTTGCGTCGCTGTCCATTCCAGGCATGGAATGCCCTCTCCACGACCCTCGCGTCGCGTCTGGTTCGTGCAGATTCGACTAATTGACGACGGTGTCTGCTTTGAGCCACCGACTCTTGCCACGCTCGAAGCCATTTTAGCACAATCCGCCGTTGGCTCACGCTCGCGCACACGGCCTTGAGGCATCCTTTGTACTGCGCACACTCACCCTTCAGACTGAAGAGCGAGTCTCGCAGAGCGTGTAGCTCCAGCGTCAGCGCCTGCTCTCGCTCCGCACTCGTCGCCTGCAGCGCCGATTGTGCCAGTCGCAAGTGATCCAGTTCCTGTTCGAGTCGCTTGATTTGAGCATCGCGCTCACGTTCCAGATCTTGCAGCGTGAGCTCCTTCGCCTTGATCAGCGTCTGCGTCCGCCACCGCGTCCACGCAAACTGCAGCTCGCTCGCTTCGCGTCGCACCGCCAGTCGACTGAGTAACTCTCTGCCTCTAGCGCGTCGCACGACAAACAGCTTCCACGCCTCAAGGCACTTGCATTGGATGCTGTTCTTCCACTTGATCGCGCACTTGGCTGTGAGCTGGCGGAACCGCTTGCCGTTCTTGGTGGTCTTTTGCCACGTGTGGAAGTACTGTCGCAGCTGCTTGAGCTCCTGCTTCGACTGCTCGAGCCGCTGCTTCCACTCGCTCTCGATCTGCTTCCTCTTTGCCTGCTCTGCCGCCGCCAACAGCGCGACGCTTGTCGTCTTCCAGTGATTGAAGTAGCTGGTCGTTTCCAGTCGCTCCAGAATCAAACACATCTTCGCCAAACACCGCCGCTTGGCTTGCTGCTCCTCACGGAAGTCACGCCACGTCGTGAAACATTTGATCAATTGCTGGTTCTTCATGTGGAGCAGCACTCGTTTGATCGTCGCAGTGCGCTCTTTCTTCGTCGCTGCAAACTCCCGCCACGCCGTGAAGCATCGGTACGCACTGACCATCCGCATACGCCGTAGGAATCGCTCTGTGATCTGCCTCACGCGCCGCTGCTCGCTTGAGGACTCTGACCAGTGGCGCACTGACTGTATGATCTTCTTCGTCTGGTGGTGATGTTGGAACGCCGTGGCCTTGCGCTTGAGGCTGCGTGTTTGTTGGATGTCTTCACGCCACGACTGAAGAATCCGACGCAAGACGAGTCGTTGTCTGCGGCGGTCGAGGACTTCTCCGATACGATTGAGCGCAATCTCATGATTTGTAAGCACAACTTGAAGCTGCTCCTTGGAGGTGGCAGTGTGATGGAGGAATCCGTTCTTGAGCTCATTCCGTTCGGCCTCCACACCCTCACAGAAGCTCTTCAGCTCGCTGATTTGTGCTTTCAGCATCGCCACTTCTGCTTCCAGCAGACCATTCTGCTCGTGAAGGCTGTCATTTCTCGCTCGAAGAGGCATCTGCATCCAGGTTCGCCAGGCTCGGATCTTGCATCGGCGTTCCATCATTTTCTTCAGGCGTTCGCAGCCTTCTCCCAACCTCTGCTGATGGACCACGTCATTCTTCCACCGATGAAACACGCGTTTACACATCGCCAATGCTCGTTGCTGCTGCAGTTCCTGTATCTGGCGTCGTTGCATTTTCTTCGCTTGTGATCGCTGCTTCCACTCACCGAAACACCGTCGCGTCGTGCTCTGCAGCATCTTCATCACCATCTTCGCAGCTCGTTCCTGGACAACGCTACGCTGCTTGGCTGCGACCATCTCCAGCCGAGCTCGCTCCTCTTCTCGTTGCTTCGCCTGCAGTCGCTCACTCAGGACGACTAGACGCCACTGCTTCCAGCTATGTGAGACCTTGGTCAGCACCCACTTGTCCAGCACTGCACGCACTCGGAGCGTGGCCTGGGCGACTCGTCTGCTCTCCATGTCCGCCACTTGAGCCTGCAGCATGGCCGTCGTGCGCTTGTGCTCCTGCTCCAGCCCAACGTACAGTTGTTGCAGCTTGCTGTGCTTCATCACGAGCTCCTCCTTCTCCCTCACGACCTCATCCAGCGCGTCCTGAAGTGTACGCGTGGACAGCGCCACACGCTGCGGCTCCATCGGATCGAGATCGAACTTCTGCTGGTACTTGAGCTTCTGCTGCTTGTATAGCGCCTTGTACTCACTCACTTCGTTCTCCAGCTGAGCGCGGCGCTTGTCGAAGAGCAGCTCCTGCTGGGACTTCTCGGCCCGCAGCAGTCGGATCTCCTTCACGAGCGCACTGCTGTCGTCGTCGTCCGCCTCGCTCTCCGGCTTCGCTCGCAATTGCTTCGTGGTCGTCGTGAGGCTGCGTGCCTCAACAACAAGCAGCTCATTGGCGTGCTGCACGTGGCGGAGCTGCTCTTTCAGCGACTCGTTCTCGTGCTGCAACGCGACGTACGAGTCGTACAGCGACGTCACACACAGCGCCGACTTCCAGTGGTCACCCAGCGCGTCGACCGCCGCCGAGTTGTTCGATGGATCGGACGCCAGAGCCGCAGACGCGGTGCCGCTGCGATGTCGTGGGATGGGGCTCCTGGACTCCATTTTGGTCGCTGCCCCCAATTTGGGGTTTGGGGAAATGGCGATTCGCACAGTCGCGTCGTTTCAGGATCACGCCATGGATGTTGCGCGAAGGTCGCACGAGTCGACATGTTAGGTCAAGCGCATTTACGCTAACGTTAGTGAGCTACTGTCTGCTTCGAAGTACTTAGTGCCAGCGCAACTGTGCGTTGATATCGATGCACACGCCCAAGAGATGGAAGTCGAAGTAACCATTGCCCAGAGCCAACGAGTGTGTGAACTGGCCCCCGGCCGGACGCTTGAATCCTGCGAACGGTGAGATTCCATCGTACGCAGCGACCAGTTCGAAGTTCTGCGATGGGGGGTCACACATGGCACTTTCTTGAATGTTGTGCCTCCCATTGACGGCCAGTCGACGAAGCCCGACGTCTCCATCAGTGCCTTCCACGGGTTTGAGACGTCCACTCGACTGGACAATTCCAGTGAGCTGATCACCGCCATCACGTACACGAAGGTTACGCTGTCTTGCACCGCTGCACGAGCGCGGGAGACGGCGGCCACGGTTGCCTTCCTTCAGCTGGACTCGTCTGCTTTGCGGCTTCTTTGGTGGTATGGGATGACGCATTTACTCGCCGAATGACTCCGCCTGGGGAATTCGGGTTCTCGTGCGACGATGCGAGGTCCATTCAAATGGATCTGGAGCTGCTCAGGGTCCAGCACCAACAAGTGCTCCCTGTTGCTTTGCGGCGTCAGGATCTGCGGCATCTTTCGCGGGAGGTGATCAAAGCGTCTTGAAAGGAGACAAAGGATTCTCGAATCGTAACTGGAGACCCAACACTGCGAGGCCTGTTGGCAGCAGGCTCGATCCTTGCCAGTTTTTATTACAGCCGTGAGACTTGAATCCCTCACGACTCACTGGAATTATCAGCGCTAGCGTGGCGTCTTGGCGTGACGCCACCGTTGCTATTAAGCTCCTCAATCTGTGAAACAATCGCGAAGCATTCAAGCCTCGCCACGTCCTTTGGATCAATATGAATGCCGTCATTGTACCTCATAGATTCATTGGAATGCTGTTAGTCGGAATGGTCAGCGTCCTCCGAGCAAAGATCATCCACGGCACTGAACATCTCCGTGTGGCACCCGATGCTGACGAAGGTGTGCAAAAGTCGCAGGTACTTCAGCAGCGAACTGTGGCCTTCGTCGTTGACGCCAAGCCCGCTTGCGAACGGTGAGATTCCGTTGTAAGTCGAAGCGAGCAAGTACTGTTGGTTCGCCATCGCCTCTGCGCACCACTCCCCAACGCCATCGACGGAGGAGACGAACCAGTCGAAGAGCGTTGTCTCGTCCGCATTGCACTGCCCTCTGGCGAGCGCTGCGAGTCTTGGATCGATTTGTCGACACCACGCTTGGCAAAAGCCTCGGTTGTAGTTCTCGACAGCGTCACTTTGTTGGCTCAACTGGCGGACAATCTCCCTTGAGACGTCGTGCGAGTACGCGCGGTAAACGGCGCCAACCAAGATCACCAAGCACAGCACAATCAGCGTGACAGTGACGTACTGATGAAGAGCACGGCGCGTGCTGGGCACGATGTGTGGCATCAGAGCCAAAATGGCGACGTCAACGACAACCGGCAACGCCAGCCACGTCGCTTCGGCCTGGAAACTCGACAGAATCGGCCAGCCAACGAAGCCAGACTGGTACAGCGTCATGTCCGAACCAGCAAGCGCTTCGCCCGTAAGCGCGGCAACAGAGCCGCCGTCAACAAGCACGGACACCATAGTGTCCGTCATTCTGGGAGGCCTCGCGTTGTCGACCGCTGTGCTCCTCAGCCTGCAGGGGAAGATGCAATCGCGCTGGGCAGTGTTCATGGACACGGCGGGCTTCGTCGACTGGCCATCGTTGGGGTATACGAAGCTCCGCACGGCCGGTGGTGCGTGTACTATCGCGATGTGTGCCATCACTATCATCACACTGCCTTCGCTCGACCCGACTCGTCGCCCTGACCGCGTCAGGTTGACTGTCACTGTCTTGCTGCTGATGGCCACGTTGGCTACGGTTGCCTTCACCATCCTTCTGTGCTGCCTGCCGATGCAAATCCCGCGAGACGTGACGCTACAGCTCATGGGTCAAGCTGACGCCGTCGCCACCTTCAATCGTGGGTACTGCCACGCGTGGTGTCGAAGCTCACACGCTGCCGTGGCACTGTTGGCGAAAGGAGAGTGCGGTGCCATCGAAACGACCATCTTCGATGAGATCGTTGGCACTTTTGACGTCGGAAGTTGGTGCCGGGAGGCGATCGAGAAGCAGAACTACGAGCTGGCGGCCGCATACGTAGGCGTGTCGCCGTTCTTGAGCTTGAAGGAGAAGGCGGCTCGCGGTCTCATAACCGGAGATGAGGAGACGTTCGACTCAAACTTCAAGTACGCGATCATGGGGATCGCTGCGTGTGGGTGTCTCTTGATTAGCGTAACTGCAGCGCTTGGCACACGGTTGGCGCCTACAGACAAAGAGAAAAAGAACGAATAGACGAGGAATAGGCCTAGACGACACTGCAGATAATGAAGGATGTGTTTGCTTTTCCTCGTCGTACACCAGCTTTGTTGCTTCGTACAGCTCGTATGTTCACTCGTCGTCGTCGTCGTCGTCGCTGCTGTCGTCGTCATCGTCGCTCGAGTCGTCGTTTGTGTTGTCGGCCGAGTCGTGCGCGCGACCATCGTCGTCCATGACGTGGTCCAGACCTGAAGCCGCAGCCTCGAGCGCGGCCGCACTCTTGGAGCCTTCCTTGGCCGCCTCTTGCTGAGTCATGAGAGCGAATGGAGGGCGACGCAGACATCGCCGCTTGTTGAACCACCGGCGCAGCTGCGTCATGTTCACATCCATCGGCTGCTTCTCGTCTCGCAGGGGCGACACGTTCAGCTCGTCGAGGTAGCCTTCCATCTCGGCCTGGCTCGGCTTGTACTTCTGCTGGAACCACTTCTCCAACTGGATCACCTGCTTCATGGAGAACTTCATCGGACGCTGGATCTTGCCTTTCTCACGCTTGCCACGCGAGCCCTTGGGCGCGCCGGCAGGGCGCGGGGACGCAGTCGAGCCGCTGGCTCCCGCACTACCGCCGGCAGCACTTTCTGACTTCACGCTGGCCTCACCACCGTTGCTGCTGTGTACGACTTCCACCTTCGGAGGCTCTTCGTCGTGGGCGTTCTCGTCCATGATGATACGACGGCTCATTCCCAGGCTTTCTAACAGCGCGATCGTCGACTTCCGCAGCAGTGTCGGCTTCTTGTACATCTTCAGGATCTTCTTCAAGTCCGCAACCAGTCCGGTCTGGATCCGCACGTCCTTGGAGATATCCATCGACCGCAGGATGTCAACCACTTGCTGCATCGCGTTCGTGTGCGTCGCAGAGCGGGGCATTGCGAGCAGCGACCGAATGCGGTTCTGGAGCACGCCGATCTCGCCTTGGTTGCCGACCTTGACAACGATCGCGTCGTCGAGGTCCGATTCTTGCGTGCGCTGGCGCTTCGGGCGGCCGCCTTGTGCGGCGATGCGGTCAGCGAAGCTGGGGAGCGCAAGCGAAGCCGACACGAACGTGTCCAGCGTCTCCGCACGCGCAAACGACGAGATCATCGAGTCGTACTTGGAGCTCTCGGCACGCACCTTGTCCAGCTCCTTCACGAGCTCGTTGGGGTCCACACTCGTGCGCAGGTGCTCGATGCGCTGCTCTATCCGCAGATCAATCTCTTCTTCCGCACCAGCAGCGTCGCGACCGGCCTCGATCGCGAGCTTCACGTAGCGCAAACGCTCACGGTAACGGCGGCGCTTGAACCAGTCGCGCACGTGCGCGATCGTCAGACCCCCGAGCACAAACGGGTTGGCATACGGACGGTAGTTGAGAATCGTGCGCATCAGCGTGAGCTCGTCCGTGAGAGGACGCGGGTACGAGTAGTACCATTCCTGGAGCTTCTTGACTTGCAGAGGCGAGTAGAGACGACCGTAGGCCGTCGCCGACGCCGCCGTGCGGCCTCGTTCCTGGGCGATAGCAGCGGCCGTCGCCGTCGACGCACTGGACTGGATCGCTGTATTCAGCGCCTGCATCGCACCCTCCGGCAGCGTGACCTTGGAGATCAAGTTCGCCTCGCCCTGCATGCTCGTGGCCTGGATCAGCTCGGCGATGTCACGCAGACGCTCCATCGCAGCTTCGATCTTGAACAGCACGCGGTCCGTCATGTCCTCGGCGATCTCGTCCACCTTGGCCGCCTTCCCGTTGCGTTGGCTGGCCGCGTCGCCATGCGCCGCCACGCCGTTGGTGTTCTCCGCCTTGTTCGCCAGCGGCAGCATGCTGAACGCGATGCCGCACGAGCAGTCGCTGTCCTGGCCCACGCCGCTTCCACTGGCTCCTCCTCCTCCGCTCTGCTTGCTGGTCTGTTTGCGCGAGGCGTCGCGCGCCTCCGCGAGGTTCTTGAGCTCCAGCAGCACGTTGTCGCATCCCGTGATGAGCTGCGACGTCTTGGCCGTGATCGACTTGTTGTACGTCTTGCCGGCCTCCAGGCTTTCGCGCACGACCTTGTTCACGAGATCCACGGCCGGGTTCAGGTCGATGTCGTCCCACGGTGCGTACGCGGCCTGCTCGTCCTCCGAGTCCTCGTGGTCGCTCAGGCCATTCGCCGCGTCCGTCGCGTCGGCCGTCGATCCGACCGCGTCCTCGTGGTGCTGGTCCGCGTGGTCGTCGTCGTCGTCCACGTCGTCGTGGTCCTGTGGCTCCTGCATGTCCTCGTCCGAGTCGTCGTCGTCGTCCATGGCCGTCGCGCTGTTCAGCAGATTGCTCAGCTTGGCGTTAGCGTTCGCGGCGCGCGACGGCGCCGGCGGCTTGGCCTCGGGCGAGTCCTTGCAGATAAAGTCCATCTTCATGGCGCTCATGCTTCTCTATGGAAAGAGAGAGAGAGAGAGAGAGAGCCGCTGCTTGGCGCCGGCGCTACTTCCTCCTCCTCTGCTTCCTTCCGTTCACTGGACTGAGAGAGCGAGACGAGAGGGGACCCGGCAGATCATAATGAACCGAGGGCGTTTTATTCGCTCCATACAAAGAGCGAGGGGAGGGGACACACCATTCACGCGGGGAGCTACGGTAACCCACCGAGGGTACGCGAGTGGGGTTACCCTCGGAGAAGGTTACGACAAGGTTGCGCGAAGGTTGTCGCAAGTGCCTGGTGACTTGCATTTGACAAGAGGAAAGGAAGCCAAGAGAGCACTATGATGGCGTTGGAGCAAGTGTGCGCGTTGGACGGCCACGTGGACCGCGTGTGGCACGTGTCCTGGCGCCATGACGGCAAGCTGCTGGCGTCGTGCAGCGGCGACAAGACCATCCGCATTTGGGCGCCGCCCAAGCACGCCGGCGCGAGCAAATGGGAGTGCGTCGCGATCCTCGAAGATGCGCAGAACCGAACGATCCGTGCCTGTGAATGGTGAGGAAATGTGCGAATTAGCGAGGTTTTTGCTGTTGTGGTGGCGATATTGATGAGTTAATGGTGGTCTGTAGGTCGCCGAATGGCAAGTACATTGCGTCTGTGAGCTTTGACGCGACGACGGTGATCTGGGAGAAGCAGGGCGAGTCGTACGAAGTGATCTCGTCGCTGGAAGGCCACGAAAGCGAGGTCAAGAGCGTGGCGTGGAGTCCATCAGGATCGTACATTGCGACTTGTAGCCGCGACAAGAGTGTGTGGATTTGGGAGGCCGACCCAGACACCGATTTCGAGTGTGTCTCGGTGCTGCATGCGCATACACAGGACGTCAAGTTTGTCAAGTGGCACGCGACCGAGGACTTGCTCTTCTCCGCGAGCTACGACGATACTGTGCGCGTGTGGGCTGAGAACGACGACGACTGGTACTGCAAGGAGACGCTCACTGGTAAGTTGTCAGTCACTCATTGATTGTGTCGCAAACTATTGAATCGATTTGTGATCTTTGTAGGACACACTTCGACGGTCTGGGGACTGGCGACCGATCCTTCGGGCCACCGCGTTGCCTCTGTCTCGGACGACAAGACCGTGATCATCTGGGGCCGCAACGATGGCTCCAGCGATGTGCGTTCCGACGGAAGCCGCATGGAGTGGAAGCAGGTTTCGACACTTTCGGGCTTCCACGACCGCACGATCTTCAGCGTCGACTGGTCGCGCGAGGGCAACTTCCTGGTCACTGGAGCTGGCGATGACGCCGTGCGGATCTTCCAGCAGGCCGACATCACGTCCAATTCGTTTGAGCTCGTCCACCACGAGGTCAAGGCCCACACGAGCGACGTCAACTGCGTGCGCTGGTGCCCGCAGCTCTCGGAGGACAAGAAGTCGATCCTCTTGGCGACGGCGAGCGACGACGGACTCATCCGCCTCTGGAAGTTCACGCCCGCCGAGTAGGAACCCACACACATACAGATAGACTCTACCCATCGTGATCTCCATGTTCCCTCAATTATTTCGATCTTACGTTCGCGCGCACTTAATGAAAAGCGTACTTAGTAGAAAACATCCGATACTCAATGTGGAAGTTTGGGCCGAACTTGTCGGACTTGGCCTTCGCCGAAATTCAACAACCGAAAATGGAGCCGGAGGAGCTGCGATCCGAGCAGCGCTGGTCGAGCATCCCGCAGCACTCCGTCCCCAACGGCTACTGGCCCAAGCAACTGGACGAGAAGCTGCTCGTGCTGGTCACGCAGGCTACTGCCAGTCGCGACCGCTTCCCTGTCGGCGTCAATTGTGAGCTGCATATTGGGTTCTATCGAGCGCAGTGGGAATCCTCGGATGATGACAGTGTATATCTTGCTGTGTAGGGCTCGATATCTCGCGGTCGATTGGCTACTCTCCTGTCGAGTGCGTGAAGCGGTACGCGTTTCTGCACAATGCGCGCGGCAGGCTGAGCGCCCACGACGACCACGCCACGGCCGGCCGCCATCTCCACGAGGAGATGACGCGACCGGACGATGTGCATGACAAGCACGCGGAGGAGACACACAACCCGTTTGCAGGCCTGAGCAGCAGTGATGACCTCAGCTCTCCAAACTCGCGAGCGTTTCTGGAGTATGGAAGTCCGTTGGCGTCGCCGCGACTGCAGTCGCTGGAGAATTCCGGGGAGTTTGGCGTCGGGTCGCCCGGGTCTCCACCGCCGTTTGCGTTGCGCATAGCTGGGAAGAATGGTGCGGGCGTGAGCAGCCCGTTGCGGTGGGAAAGCTTGGCGAAGGAGACGTACTCGTCGCCGATTCTGAAGCAGCCACCACACGTGCTCCGACAGCAGCACCTGCGGACTTCGTTCGGAGTCGGCGAGCTGGAGGACGCCGAATCGAAGCGCACGACGTTTGAAGATTCCCAGTCTCCTCGCATTGTATTCGGCACACAGGTACGATGGCTTAAAAAGACACCTTGCTATCGTCGGGGGCGACAGACTGATACTTTGTATGGTTGTAGCACCATTCCAAGTTCACGGACCCGAACTTCGCGGCGGATATCGTCAACCACGCTTTCAAAGGGCTCCGGTTCGACGAAGATCTCCCTCCCAGCGGCACATCCCCACGCATGGCGCGAGCGATTTCCAACTCAGGTAGAGCGGCTTGTGTCCATCCTTCATGCTTGTACGTTGTGTCTCATTCGTTGTCTGGTCCCAGAGTATCCATTCTTGAAGGACGATGAACAAAAAGCGCCTCGCATGCAGGCTCCTCCTGGTGGCGGAGGTGCGGGAGCCAACCAGAAAACGATCAACATCCCGTCAACGCTTCGAGGCCGCCCGTTGTCAGCTCTTCAAAGCGCGTCGCCGTTGGTGGGCTCGCCTGGCTCGCAGATGCTGGCTTCGTTCGCGGGGGACAACCCTTTCACGGGCTCTCTCACCCAGTCGGCGCTGGAAGACGCGTTTCTGGACATGGCAGGCTCGCGCCTTGATGCATCCAGGTATGTTCAGTGGGTCATAGTCGTGTTTTCTGATGCTATGCAACTGACCGCATCTTGTGGTTGCTCTTTCAGCACTTCGATGCTGTTTACAAGTCGATATGCAGGATCGCAGTCGCGGATGCAAGGCGACTCTCAACCACAGCAGCAGTCACCCATTCAACAGCAGCAGCAGCAACAACAACAGCAGCAGAGAGAACAGCAGCAACGCCAAGCAAACCACCAGAACTGGGGTCGCTCCGGCCCACGCAAGTAACTATGTGGAAATGAAGTGGTATTTAAACGCGCAATGGTTGCAGTCTGGGGCTTCGTAGTGCATACGCAGTATGGAAGCAGGCAGGCCCCGAGTCAATCTCTTTACACATTGCGCGAGTTCGTGCCGTTCGACGTATCGAATCAATTCGCTTCGTCGGGTTTAAGGAGTTTCGTCGTCGCCTTATACCTTGGCCTCTGGCGCACGGGCTTCGAGCGCACGCAGACGCTTGATCTCCTCGCCCTCCTTGAACTTGGCGTAACTGTACAGCAGACCACCAGCCATGCCGAAGGTCACGTAGATGGCCGTGTCCGGCTTGAGCTGCTCACCGAGGAGGAGCACGCCAATGAACGTGGTTGGAATCTTGTTGAGACCGCCCACAGTCGCGTACGTCGTTGCCGACGTGGTCGAGACACACCAGAACGACGCCAGGTTGAGGCCGACACCGAACACGCCGCTGAGGAAGAGCAGCACGTTAAAGTTGAGGTTGCTGAGCAGCGGGCTGCTCCAGACCGTGAAGATCTCGCCGTTGAGCACCATCGGCGGCGCGAGCAGCGGCAGCGCGATGAGGTTGTTGTAGAAAGCCATGCCGAACTTGGAGATCTTGAGCGAGGACTTGGACGTGGCGTAACGCATGTACAGCACGTAGCCGGCGGTCGTGGCGCAGTTGAGGAACATCCAGAAGTAGCCCGTGAGCGAGCTCGTGGTCGAGTGGCCGCTCACGTCGCTGTACGAGCAGAGCACGGCGCCGAAGAGCATGACCACGAGACTGGCGATCACGAGGCCGCCGACCTTCTCGCCGAACAGGTTCCATTCGCCAAAGACGATGATGATGTTGGTGACGTTCTTGAAGACGGTGACGATGTGGATGGGCAGACCGGCCGTGGCCTGCGTGCCTGTGTACAGCATGGCGACGAAGAAGAAGGTCACGGGCGCCCATTTCTTGGCAATGTCGCTGTTGTACGGCTCGTAGTGGACCACCTTCTGGGCCTTGGCGACCTCCAGCACGAGCACGGCCACGGCGGCCTGCACGGCGACCACGAAGAACTTGTGCTCAAAGCCAAAGTACTTCTTGCCCACGATGTAGCGGTTCACGAGCACCATGAGGTTCGACATGACGCTGTACACGACGCACGACATGACCGAGACGAACACGGAGACCGCAGCCTCGGGCTTCTTGTCCTTGCCCGACATGGTTCGTACAGAGAGAGGATGGCTTCGCGTGCGGCGTGGGCGGCTTGTCGGCGAGTGGGCGTCTGCGTGGTGGTGGCCGCGCGGTTGTGCGTCAGGGTGGAGGTGGGGGGGGAGGGTACTGTACCTCTTCAGGAAATGGATCACAGGGAGGTGTTGGACTGGTACACTGTACCAGGGTCACGCTTACGACGGTTACGATGTAACCTTCCTCCGATCCAGTTGCTGCTTTGGGGGGGGGGGGGGG
>JAADXN010000705.1:0-17109 GCA_023337875.1 Pythium apleroticum | reverse complement strand
CCACGAAACGACGCGGCCCCCCTTGATGCAGCGACAGCGCCACAATAACCGACTCTGGGAATTTTCAGATGAGGCGCACACGATTAGCGTACGCTGCACTCACAGCAGAGCTGAAGTGTGCAGTTACAGAGCAAATTTAAGGCTATGGCTGTAGTCAGTCGACGAAATGCGGGTGAGGGAGGCCCTTCAGGATGACAATGAGGCGGCTTGGGTGGTCGAAGTCGCTCAATGCATTGACTAGAAGAGCTTTCCTGTAGCTATTGCCACATTTCAACACCACCACTATTGCAATTGACGAAGACTCGGCCCCCGAAGTGGAGTCGTTCGCTTTGATCTTCTCATTGCGGTGGAGACTACAAGTAGTTTGCACCTTCAACATGGTATTAACCAATCAAAGACGATTATGCATGATTTCAACCAATCATAAATACCCGTAAGTCGATACCCAAGCGGCACATGTCAGACAAAGAAAGAAGCGACCGCATCGATCCACCGACCTCGTCGTCTTCCAGCTCCGCGAACGTCGGCACCGCAACCGCCCACGCACCATCCTCGCCCGCGCAGAGCTCTCCATTGCCTCCGCTGCGCATAGCACCTCTCGCGACGTCATGGACCTGGGTACGAGCCGAGATCTCGCGGCTTCCGGCGGCCCAGATTCGACGGGATGGCACCGCAAGTGGCTGCTGCTGTGCGCCGCACTGGTGTGGCTGTTCTTCCTGCGCTTCCGGCTCATGGGCTGGCTGCTCTCCCAGCTGCTCACGCTGGCGCTGCGCGTGAAGCTGCCGCCGCGGCTGCGTGCGCACGCGCACATCCAGTACGTGACCGTGCGGCCCCTGGAGCTCGGCCACATCGCCATCCACTGCAATCAGAACCACTGGCGCGTCGTGTGCTCTCGCGTGTCGGTCACGACGTTCGTTCTCGAGTTCTTCCGGTCATTTGTGCAGAAGAAAATGCTCACTCTGTCCATTGAGGACGTGTACGTCGACGTGTTCCGCGTGGACGACGAGCTGCTGCGCGAGTTCGTGCGGCTCCAGGCCGCGGCAAACACCAAGCAGCCCTCGAGCAACAGTTCTACGATGAAAAAGAGTAACCCCATGGGCTTCATGCGGTTCGTGGACTTTCAGGTGCGGAAGCTGCACGTGCAGATCGACGCGTTCGAGACGCGCTCGCGGTTCCGCTGTTCGGAGCTCAAGATCGACATCCCGCAGGTGTTTGCGGCTCAGAATTACCTCCATTTTAACGTCGCTGCGTCGTCTATCGTTGTCTCTAGTCGGCGTCTGGAAAGCCACGCCCACGGAGGTTCCAGCCACGCAAATCCGGGCGACGGATCCAACGGAAACGCCAAGGAAAGCGCGGACTGCGGACTCAGTTGCGAGCTCACGAACTGGAGCATGGTGCTGGACGTGCGGCTCACGGACCAGCAAGTGCTCGCGTGTAACGTGGCAGGAGACAAGGACGAGCCGGCGTACTTCCACGTGTCCACGAGCTACGTGGAGAAGCTGCTGGCCAAGAAGATGGAGCTGATCCGCCAGGATCTGTTCCCTATTCCGAAGGAATTCTACCGGCAAGAACGGCGGCCGTCGATCGGCAAAGCGGCAGAATCCCACGCGGCGTCGCCGTTCAGTTTCTGTGTAGTCAACTTGCCTGTGACGATCGATCTCGTCCACCGGCCGCCTGGAAGCAGCCAAGCGCCGCTGCAGATCTGCACGCACGTGTCCAAGCTCGAGTACCACAAAGACCTCGTGAGAAAGGACGCTGGGGCTACCGGGGGCGTCCAGATCAGCATGGACTGGAAGGAGCTCAAGATCCGCGACGGCCACGGGGACGACGGGCGGCAGGTCGCGTCGCTGTCGCGGCTGCGAGTGGAGATGAAGCGAGGCGACGCAGGCAAAGGCAGCGTGGACGGAGCGTTTGACGGCGTCGATCTCGCGGTGAACCCGCGTCTGTGCGAAGTGCTGCACTCGCTGGTCGCGTTTCCGGACATTGTGGACGACTATGAGAAGGCGACGCTGCAGCTCCTGCACGACAAGGCGGCCGCACAGCTTGGCCAGCAGCAGATCTCGCCTTTGACGAGCAAAGTCCCTGTGACGTGGAGTCTGAAGCTGGAGATCCAGTCGTGGTATCTCCAGGCGTGGCTCCACTGTATGGAAGGAGGGCAGAGTCGTGATCTGGAGGCGCACGGACAGAGGACGACCGTGCAGTCGGTGCTCCCTCCGAAGGCGACCGGAGCAGCAGTCAAGCATCTCGTGGAGCTGGCGGAAGTGCACGTTGCGATCTCGATGCCGTCGACGGCTGAGATACACACGCCAAGAAACAGCCACTCGATCCACTTTGTGGGCGTCTGCGTCTCCACCACCAAGTCCGCAACTGCAGCGACTGGTACGAAATCGATGGAATTGAAGCTGTCAGCGACGAGCATTTCGATGAACGAGTACGCGAGAGGACTCGGCGTGGCAGAGACTCGCCAACTGCCAGGTCTGTTCTTCTCGAACATGGCATTCCAGCTCACGGAGGTCGACGTGAACGGGTCTGTCCAGGTCGAGTACGTCGTCTCCATAACTGAAGCAGACGTGACGTCAAGTCATCGACGCCACAAGGAGGTTCTCGGTGAACTCAGCGTCGTAGCCAACACATTGGACCAAGTGCGAGCCATGCTGACGCCTCCTGATCCCCCAGGAACGGAGAAGCTTCCAGAAAAGCCAGAGGGCAAAGCACTGAGTATCAACGTCTTTGCATCCGCGATTCGCGTGCAGCTTCTCGACGTCGACGGCGTCACAGATCAAGTCGAGTTCCACCTCACAGAGACCAAAGTCGCGTACCAGAAGGGCTACGCTGGCGTGAAGAACACGGCCACGTGTGCGCTGTTGAAGACGTTGTGGCCGGCGTCCAGTCGCGTCGTCGAGGTCATTGGATTCCGATTCGACCAAGTGATTGAGCTCTGCGAGTCTGGAGGCCTGCTGCCTCAGCTTGTGGAGACCGAGTCCCGCATCGACATCTCGGTGTCCCAGCTCCGCCTGTGGCTCCAGCAGGAGCGACGGCTCTTGCTGCTCTTCTTGAAGATCGACGAGCTCATCAACGACAAGGAAGAGGCCGCGTCCAAGCCGAAGAAGTCGTCTCCGCAGCTCGTGAACCTCAACTGCTCAGAGATCGCGATCGACGTGGTGGATAATCGACCTGACAGACGTTCCTCGCTGTCTCGCACTGTCGATCTCCATCAATTCGTGCTACATGCGAAGATTTCAAGAGCGTATGAGATCACAGACGCAGTGCAACGGTATCTGCAAGTGACGCGTCGGGACGACACCTGCCACTCACGGCTCACGGACTGCATCCAAGTGATCGGCGTGGACGGATCGCTACTCGTGCAGTCGATTCTCGTGCAGTCCGCGCGCCATTCAGTGCTCAGCGCGCAAGAGTTTCAGCTGAATTTCGCCCTCAGCGACGTCACGACCAGTGCCAATGCCGCTGAAACGCGCACGTACGAGTCGATTTTGCTGCCAAAAATCCTACTATACGACGCCAGTGCCGTCGCCAAAGAGCTGAGGCTGAAGGTCTCACCAGAGTCGAGTGTTGCCGTGGAAGTGATCCTTCCAGTACTCCAGAAGGCGTTCGATACGCGAGACGCGAGCGCTCTCGCCACCGCTGCTCCTCAGCCTGAGGAGATCCCAGGTGAGTGGCGGCTGCGGTTTGTTGGCGCCGCAGACTTCGGCATCGAGCACTTGACGGTCACGATCCCGTGCGAACCGAGCACCGCTCAAGACGAGAGCAGCTCCAATGCCGACGGCTTGGACGCGTCGGAGCGGTTCGTGCAAGTCCACGTCGCCCAGCTAGCGTGCAACTCCCGGCAGTTCCAGAAGTTGGCCGTCGAATTCGACGCCTTGCGTGTGGTTCTCACGGAGCGTGAGACCGACGACGGCTTCGCCAACAGCTCCGGCAGCCTCCGATCTGTTGGCGACGACAATCTACCACTGCCGCTTCTGCTGCTCCCACGCACGAAAGTGGACGCGGTGATCCACTGGCGCCAGGCGACGAGTCTCGAGCCAAGGCAGCTGCAGCAGTTTGCCGTGTCGTTTGATCTCGTGCTGCGAGGGAAACCGGCGAGCATGATCACGGAAGTTCCCGTGCGAGACGAGATGCTCATGGTGCTGAACTGGGACTACGTGTATCCGCTGCTGGTCGTGCTGCTCACCAACGACGACGACGCCAGTGGTAGCGACGGAGAAGCCTCGCCACCACCAACAGATCTGGCCGTGCAGGAGCCAGCGTTCCAGTGCGTCGGCGTCCAGTGGAATTTATCACTGGACCTGATCCAGCTCGCGTGGTGGGACTCCATGAGCCAAGACTCGGGCATCCTGATCGTCGCGAACGACCTGCTTTCCCACGGAATCGCCAGGCTACGCCACAACAGCCCACCGCACAGCGAGCCCAAGTGGGTACTGTGGGAGACCACGGTGTACTTGGATCTCTTCCGAGCGTACATTCTGCGAGAAGCGCAGGCGGAAGACGGCTACGTGGCGCTCGCGTGCGACGCGCTTCCGTTTGAGCCCATGCCCGCGTCTCGCTTCTTCATCGAAACGACCGGCACGAGCTACAGAGAAGCCCACAGTTTGTGCGGAGACGAACACATCGTGGACAGCGCCAGTGGGCCGCTGTTCGGCGATCTGGGCTTCGGAATCGCCGACAGATTACACTGCGAATTCAGTCGCGTCCAGTACAGCTTCTGTATCGGCACAGTGAGCCGTCTGCATCGTCTCAGCTCGTCGTCGTCGGATCCGACTGGTACGTCAGCGTCAGCATCAGGAGCTGCGACCCATGGGTCGCCACCCAAGTCCCCACGCGCCTGGACGCAGTCAGTTCGAGCGAAGCTCGCACGGCTCAAGCGCCGCACGACGTCCATGGACAACATGCTGCTGAACGACGGCTCGCGGCCCATCCAAGTCGACTCCATGAAGCTGCTGTGGACGATCGAGACTCGGGACTGTGCGTTCTACATGATCGCCGTCACGGGCGACAGTGTGGAGGCGATCATGGAGGCCAACAACGAGTACCAGCAGCAGCAAACCCAGGGCGTTCCAGTGCGGCCAGTGCCTAGCAGCAGCGGCGGCGGAACATACTCGGGCAGCAAAGACCAGCGAGGCGTCCTGTCCGCGGCGTCCACCGTAGCTGACGACGTGAAGGCCGAGACAGCTCGCTCCGGTCGCCGTGGCAGCACGCGCGAGTCGCTGTTGGATCTGCTGCACCAAGGCAAGCTGGGGAAGAAGGATTCGCCGACGCTGTACGCCGACAGCAGCTTCCATTCGTCGAGTACTCGCGTGAGTGATGGAGAAAAGTCGTCGCGGTTCGAGAACGAAGAGATGCATTTGCCCAAGGCCATCAAGCACAAGAAGTACACGCTGGACGTCCACGACGCCCAGATCAACATGCTCGAGGACACGAGCCGCAGCAGCGCGCTGATCGCGTCCAAGCACATCCACTTGGAGATCGGTTTCGACGAGACCAGCACGACGACGATCACGACGCTCAAGCTGGAGTGCGTCACGGGCCACGTCGCGCCTGTCGACGTCGACATCACGGCGGGCGTGCTGTGGTACTCGTACGCCAAGGGCGCCACGCAGAGCTCGCAGTCGCCACGGAACTCGTTCACGAACAGCCCGATGCTTCTCAAGCAGGTCATGGACGAATGCAGCCTCGCGATCACGTACTCGCAGGTGCTGGCGTCGGGCGCCACAGCCGTGGAGGCCGACATGTCGTCGCTGCAGCTTTCCACGGACCGCCACCAGTTCTACCAGCTTCTCAACGTGTTGCGCCACGTGCTGCTCGCGCCGCCGACCGTCATCCGCCGTATTGCGAGGACGACGGCGAGTCGCCGCGACCACGCCGTCAGTGACTCGAACTCCACGGCAGGAGGCGACGACATTGCCGTGTTTCCAACGACGCCCACGCACAGCTTGTCGGCCCACTCGACCAAGAAGCTCCACGCGCAGCTCGTGGAGGAACTGCGCCACCGAGACTCCAAGATGCTGGGCACGTACCGCGCGGCGCCCGTCGTGTTCAAGCACATTTCGTTCCGGTCGGCGGGCTGCGTCTTCCGTCTGCGCACGAGTCCAGAGTCCACGGGCGGCGACCACGAGTTTGTCGAGATCCGAGCCGAGGGGCTCACGGGCTCGCACATGTACTTTCTCAGCCAAAGCACCAAGTTTGTATTGAATCTGCAGTGGATGGAGATCAACAACCTGCGTCCCGGGCCGTCGTCCATTGCGTTTGAGGACGCCATGGCCGTGCTCAAGGCCAAGCTCATGCTGGACCAGCGCCACCAGGGCAGCAGCCGCGACCGGCTCGCGAACCAAAAGGGGATGCTGACCGTGCGAGCCGAGAGCGGCCCGCAGATGCGCGTGCTGGGCCAGAAGCTGCGCGTGCTGGACGTGCTGGAGATCAGCATCTTCCCGGAGATCCCCAACATGATCGTGATCCAGCTAGCCGCCGACTTTTACGAGCTCGTGTACAAGTTTTTCTTCGAGGCGATCCACGCGAACGAGCACCAAGGGGAAGTCGCGCACTCGGAGCACGTGCTGTTCGGGAAGAAGGGCAGCGCGTCGGCGATGGCCGGGCCGATTCCGATCAGCATCACGACGACGACGACCAGTGGCGGCAGCGGCACGGCGACGACGCCGCAGTCTCCGCTTGCGAGAAGCCGAGCGTACACGGCGGCGCCGTCGTCGCCCCCGCATCCTGTCACGGTCCGCCGCAAGAGCATCCAGACGAGCAATACGGTGGTCTCCGAATCGGCGTTGACGGCGTCCAATGTGTCGACGACTTCGGTGTCGACGACGGCTCCGAGCGGAGAGGCGACGGCGGACGAAGACGACTCGAGCGCCGACGGCCACGAGCTGTTCTACTTCAAGTACGTGCGCATCGGCAACGTGCGGCTGCGCATCAACTGCAACGGCTTCTTCGTCAACCTGAACAACTTTGACTTGGATCTGCCGCCGTACGTGTGCCAGAGCAAGCTCTGCACGTGGAAGAAGCTATTGCAGAAGTTCGAGAGCCATCTCAAGTGGCACGTGACCAAGGAAAGCGCGTCGACGGGGCTCTCGCACTTCAAAAACAAACTGCTCAAGTGGACGCCGAGCGCGAGCGACAAGAAAGACAAGCACAAGAAAGAGGAGGACAGTGCGACGCTCAACGCCCAAGTGCTGTTCGGTCCATACTCGGGCAGTCACTAGCCAATGCCTTACACAGCGAGCCCCACGCGCTCACAAACTGGTCTCGACGCACTCGAGCACGCGCGCCAAGAGCTCAAACGCGCCAGTGTCACGACGCTAAACACAAGCCACCACAGCAGTCAGAACACACCAGGGAGAGGATTTAAAGGAGACCGTGGCACACCTCGTTGAAGCCGCCGTCCTTGCGCTTCTGCATCACGTCGAGAAACTCCTTGGGGGACAAGTGCCCGTCGCCGTCCAGGTCGAACAGTGCGAACAGGATGTCGATCTGCAGCGGCGTGATGAGCTTGTCATTCTTCTGGCCGCGCATTGCTGCTCGCGTCGCTCGGCGGAAGTGCTCTACACGATCCGAACATGAGACCAGTTAGCCATCGCCAGCAATCCTCACAGCGACTAGACGCAGCAGCACGGACCCTTGTCGACTCCCTTCTCCTGCATGACGAGGTCAATGGCGACCTTGAGCTCGTCGAGGTGCTCGAGGAACGTCATGAAGTTGATGAACTCCTGCTCCGTCACGCGGCCCTGCAGTGCACAGAATACCAACGTGAGAGAACCACCAGAAGAAGCCAAACTGACAGGACGGACAGGTACCTGCATGTCCTGCAGCGCGTCGACGCGCGCGACCCAGCTGCTGATCTCCTTCTGGTTGACGTGGCTCACGAGGAAGAGGCCGAACTCGCGCGGTGACAGCTCCTTGTTGCCGTCCAGGTCGTACTGCTCAAAGTACACGGCCGTCAAGGTGAACTAGCTAGCAGGGCAATTGATAATGGGGACTGAGGGTGCGTGGAAAAAGGATATCTGAATGCGCACGATCTCGGTCTGCAGGTTGCGGCGGAAGGCGCAGAAGTCTTCGTACGACAGCGTCTCCCTGCACAGCAAAACACCGCGTCAGTAGGAGGCTCCGTTGGCTCTCTCGTCAGCCCAAGACAGCGAAGCGTACGTGGCGAGTTCACCGAAGAGATGCTTGAAAATGGGAGCGTCCTCCTCCTTCAGCGAGCGGTCCTGGCGGCCGGCGGGCGTGCGCTTGCGCAGGAGGTCGATGATCTGCTCATGTAGAGTAGAGTCAACTATTGGCCACACCAATAAATATTGTCGAACGCAAAATCCAACGTACGCGCTTGAATTCGCGGTGGTCGAGACGGCCGTTGCCGTCGGCGTCGAACATCTTGAACGCGAGCTCGAACTGGCGCTCCGGAACTAGCACACAGCCATACAAAGGACGCCGTTAGGACAAGAGCAGCCCACGGTCTCCGTTATTAGAGAGAGAGACGCACTGGCGAGCAGCGTGTTGAAGAACATGTACTCGGCGTAGGAGATGAGCCCGTCGCCGTCGGCGTCCACGAGGTCGAAGAACGTGCGCTCGCGCTTGGGGCCGCCGTGGAGCACAAGGAACTGGTCGAACTCGGCGTTGGTGATCTGCAGGCCGCGCAGCACCTTGACGTGCGTCTCAAAGTCGATGTGGTGCGTCTCGCGGAACTCGAGCAGCGCCTTGATGTCCACGGCGCCCACCGTCTGCTTCTCCAGCAGCAAGTCCTTCACGCGGCGCGTGTACTCCTCCACGGCGTCCTGTTTCATTATATTCATCAGTCCCAGCCAATATACAATAAATTATTGCAATGTCGGCGAGCCCAACTGGATACCTTGGCCGGCTTGTCGCTGATGGCCTGGAAGTTGTACTTGTAGTTCTTGGAGCTCAGCGGCGCGCCGCTCAGGTGCGTGAAGGGCGTGATGGCGCGCGCCAAGTCGGCGCGCGTCATGTAGAACTGCCGGTCGATCTCCACGGACGAGAAGTACTCGAACACGCGCTCCGGCGAGCTGAACTTGCGCAGGCGGTTCTCGTAATTGCCGACCGTGCGCTCCGTGAACGACGGCGCCGACGGCTCCAGCTGCGCGGCGCTGGCGCTGCTGTGGGCGGCAGCGACGCCTGCGACCGCCAGCGCGGCCGCCGCGGGCGCGCGCGCCATGGAACGCAGTGTGCGGATCGAGCGCATTCTCAATGTGGTGTCGTGAATCACAAACTGGATCTCTTCAGTTGAATGAGATCAGAAGTGGACGGATTACGGTAAATGGAGGGAGTAGAATAACGTATACGGTATGGGGTGATCAAATTGCAATATATATTGGTGCTACTAATAATTGTCGGGCAAGAATGACTGACGGTGATGAACGCAATGTCGGACACGAACGATCATGACGCCCAGAGATAACTTAGAGATGCTAGGACGAGACGGCGTCTCGGGCTATGGGAGGATCTTGGTGGTGGCGTTAATCCAGTTCCATGGCTTCGGGCTCGTCGTCCGGCAGCTCTTCAAACCGCACGAAGGGGGCCTCGTCGTCGCTGCTTTCCTCTTCGCTCTTCTCGCTGTCGCTGACCAACTGTATCCGCGGCGATCGCTCCACGGGCAGGTCTCGGTACGGGTTGAATAGCACCATCGCGCGGCAGGACGGATCGTCCACCGCCAGTCCTTCGTCCGTCGCTGGGCCCGCGTACTTCGTCGCGGCCATCGCCGGCCCGACCAGCGTCGCCTTCTTCGTTGCCGCTACCTGCACAATCGCTGCGGGGGCTTCATACTCGTCCATGCTCACGTCGCCGTATCCATTCACACCCGTGGTCGTCGTTGTGGCTTGCGGCAGGGGCGGCGACGCCACGCGCAGTCGCTTCAGTCCGTCCAGCACGACGCGGTTGCCGTACTCGTCCACCACGACGCGCCCGCCGCCGCCCGTCGTCCTCCCGGTCTCGTCCTGCGCTTCGTCGTCGCTGTCGTCGCGCAGCTTGCGCTTCGGCGTGACGCGCGCGCGCGCGAAGGCGCTCTGGCGCATGGCGCTGCGTCGCCGCTCGAAGCTGAAGCCCGCCTGGCTGGGCAGCCCGTAGGCGCATGTGCTGCTCTGGCTGCGCATAGTACTCGTCCTTGGCGTTGGCGTTGGTGATCTGGAGATGCTCAATGGGGATGTGGCGAAGGACGCTGTTTCGTTACTGCATCGCATGCGTGCGGAAGACGCGGGCGTTGCCTTTCCTGTCCTTCCCGCCACCAAGTTGATGCGCCACTTGGAATTCGATGAAGAGCTAAACTAGTCTCAGCGAGGCGGGGCGAGGTAGCCTTTTATACTTGATTTGTGTATGTCCAGGTGTATCAACTGGCGACGTCAACCGCCTTACGAAACACTGCAGCGAACAGTCTAGAACTTGCGTAAACAGTCTCGTGATCAGTGTTGGGAGTCATCCTGCGTATGGGACAAAATAATAAATTTGGGCGACGAGACGTTCGACACGGTACGGCAACCTGTGTTATGGTGTGGACCACGCGATTCTGTGATTGATCTGTATAGTGACACTCTCAAATGAGTGACATGGCTACATTCTGACGTGACGTCTAGTTGCCCCTTCGTGCAGCTAATCAACCAGCCACCAACATCCACCCATCATTACACGATCCACCCACCAATCATCACAGGAAGTTGGAGCCCAATGTGGCGTCTCTACGTACCAAAATCTCGAAGAAGGATGTGAGAAATGCAAGCCTACGGTCCATGTATCGGTATATTTAAATCATTCCTACGCAATTGTACGTGAAGAGCTCCTTCGGTCGAAGATGCTACGCTGCAGTTTGCATCACTGCATCTGCTGTTTAGTTCTCAACGTTGTAGAACTCCTTGTACCAGGCCCAAGTCTTGGCGAGGCCCACGGCGAGCGGCGTCGTTGGCTGGTAGCCGAGCAATCGCTGAGCCTTGGACACATCCGCGCATGTTCGCGGCACGTCGCCTGGCTGGTCTGGGAGCAGCTTGATAGTAGCCTTCTTACCCACAAGCGACTCGATGGTAGCGATGAACTCGGTGAGGAACACAGGCGAGCCGTTGCCGAGGTTGAACACCTCGCAGCCGGAGGCCTTGTCGTGGCTCAAGAGCACACCTTGGACGATATCGTCGATGTAGGTGTAGTCACGCGACGAGCTGCCGTCACCATACTGCTCGATACCAATGTCGCGAGCAATGCGGTCCATGAACTTGAACGGAGCCATGTCTGGGCGACCACGAGGGCCGTACACAGTGAAGAAGCGCAGGCCGAAGCACTCGATCTTGTACAGGTGGTGGTAGGTGTGGGCGAGCAGCTCACACGTCTTCTTGGTGGCGGCGTACGGGCTGACTGGGAAGTCCACGACGTCCTTCTCGCTGAAGAAGGTCTTGTCGCTGCCGCCGTAGACCGAGCTGCTCGACGCGTACACAAAGCGCGTGATACCGAACTGGCGACACGCCTCCAGCAGCACCGTCGTGGCCGTCACGTTCGAGTGGATGTACAGCAGCGGGTTGTCAATGCTCGGACGCACGCCGGCGCGAGCCGCCAGGTGGATCATGGACGTCGGCTTGGTCTCCTTCATCACACGGCGCACGAGCTGCTCGTCGCACAAGTCGCCAATGTAGATCTTGACGCGCTCGGTGGAGTACGTGTTGGTGAGGTAATCAAGGTTGGACTGCTTGATCTTGACGTCGTAGTAGTCGTTCATCTCATCGATGATCACGACATTGTCGCCGCGGTTCAGCAGCGCCACACAGGTGTGGAAGCCAATGAAGCCAGCGGCGCCAGTGACAAGGATCGTCTTGGGCTGCGCCGAACCGGCAGCAGCGGATCCCTGGAGCAGGCTCTCAGGCGTGGTGGCGGAGAATGGGGGCATTGGGGCCATGGTGGAAGCTGGTGAGGTGAGTGGGCTCGGGAGTGGCTCGGAAAAGGGAGAGTGAGGCCTAGTGTCACGTGCTTCGAGCGGGCGAGTTCACTGAAGAACACGGTCTGCTTCGGGTGGCTACTTGGCTCAGTCAGCTTGTTGACGGCGGCGTCCACGCCCTTCTACGAGCACGCGCTCGGGCCAATCACGACACGCACCCGCAGTCCAGCTGATGCCCATGCGCACTGTGTTCGTTGCCGTCGCCCCGCCCGCCCCACGTCACACTTGGCCTGACTTCCCAGAGTCTGGACAGGCGAGGGCCAATCAGCGAGGAGCTCTTGGTCGAAAAGATCCGCTGGTCGGACGGCCCGAACCGGTTAATTGTATGGGATTTTGTATGGACGACGTTTAGTCTCATCTGCGAACCGTTTTCAGGACCCTGCGCAAGGACAAACCCACGATTGTGGGTGTGACATGGTTGCAAGTTGAGGGTAAATCGTGAATGTGGGACCTGCAACTGTGGCTTAATCTGATTATTGGCACCCCTTCATTGGGCAACCTGCCACCCATCCGCCCGAACGCGCGCTGATTGGCTGAATGGTTAGGGGATTTTGTCCGCCGACCTGGCAAAGTGGAGCCATGTGAGCTCTTGGATGGTGAGCCCAGAAAAGAACACCATGGTCGTCGAGCCAAGATGGTAAACGGACCAGCGCCAGCGATTTCGAGTGATGGTGGATTATGAGCCTGTGATGCGTCGACCAGCACGAGACAAGTGACCAGCGAGATGTTTGCCGGCTGGCTAGCAGGTCGCGGATGGAAGCCGAACAGGAGCGAAGGCCTGTCGTGACTGTTCTAAGCGCCCCGACCGTTGCGGTGCAAAGGATGCTCTGGCATCCGACTGGAAGAGAGTGGAAAGAGCTTGAAACGCTTTTTTTTTCGTGGGAGGGATGACCTTCTCTTCAGAATCTGCCGCCAGGTCGTCGAGGAATCGCAGCACGCGGTGGATTGTGTAGAAATCCAGGAGTCTTGAGGTGAGCTTCTTGAACAGCTTTCCAACGAAAGCGGGATTCGTCAGTCGAGTGTCGTCACGACACTCCGCGCGTGGAGCGGTGTTTATGAAGACGCTAAAGCACCCATACGTGATTGCTAGGAGTCCTTTACACAGACCAATCCATGCAAGAGCGCTCTTCATTTGATATCCTGGCTCTCGATCCCGAATCTTGACTTGTTGCCCAGCTGCTGAACCCGCTCTTGACGCGGCTACTGTCTTCCTCACAGCGCTCGGTCAGCAGGCACGACGCAACTCCCAGAAGCAGTTTCCATCTGCATGCAACCTCAGCCATCGACACTCGTGGAGTCATCGCCATTGTCCTCCAATGAAACATACCATCCTGCCACCAAGGACTCTGCCGCATTTTGGCGCGAAGCCATTTCGGATCTGAAACCTGCGACGTGTGACCAGTTGGCGACCATCACTCCCAATCTCAGAATTCGTTTCACGTCAGGCGTGATTTCAGCCAATCAAAAGCACCCAAATGTTAAAGACCACCACTCTGATGAGACTATCGACGCTTTGAATAGAGGCCTCTGGTGACTTCACATCCGCTGATACCGCAAACCAGAAAAGTACGAAGAGCTCCATCCCCTACCATGACTGCCCACGAGAGCGCTAGCGAGCGCGTTAACGAGGCGATCCCGCTGCTGCCGACGACCTCCCGCCCGCCCAGCAAGTCCAACGCCAGCGATAGCGGTGGCGCCACGCAGCCCCACGCGCTGCTGGGCATCGCGTGCGTGGCCATCTCCGCTGTGTGCTTCAGCCTCATGTCTACGTTTCTCAAGTACGCCACGTTCACCATGACTTCCACGGAAGCCATCTTCTGGCGCTCGGCGGGAGCCTTTATGCTCAACTACGTACGTGATCTTGGACGACCATTGCGATGAAAGGAGTATGAGAATCTCATGTGTGCGTGTATGTGACCTTTGGGTTCTGAACAGGCGTGCATCCGCTACCAAGGCATCAGCACGTATGTGATCCCGGAGGACCGCATGATGCTGCTCTACCGGTGCATCGCTGGCTTCTCGTCGATCTCGTTTGCGTTCTACGCCGTCTCGCAGATGGTTCTTGCCGATGCCAGCGTCTTGGTCTTCACCAGTCCAGTGATCACCTTCTTCTTCGTACGTAGCCTGGCATTTCCATTTGCGTCCGTCAATGTTTGCTTACTCATGCTGCTATGACAGGGCGCTTGCTTGCTTGGTGAGCACGTTGACATCCCCAGCTTCGTCTGTGCGCTCGTGTCCTTTGCCGGCCTCGTGTGTGTCGTGCGTCCGGGCTTTTTGTTCGGATACGAAGAAGGAGCCGCCTCGACAGGCTCGTGGCTCGCGATCTGCTCGGCCTTTTTGGGAGCGATTGGCCAGGCGTTCGTCTTCATCACTGTGCGCAAGCTTCGTGGCATCAACATGCACGTCGTGGTGCACTACTTCATGGTGTTCAGCGTCGTCGGCTCGGCACTGTACATGGCGATCGTTCAGCGCCGCTTCGTGTTCCCCGACACGGCGACGCTCTGGCTGGCGCTGCTGGGTACGGGCGTGTTCACGTTCCTCGGTCAGTTGTTCCTCACGAAGGGCTTCCAGCTTGAGAAGGCCGGCATCGCCTCGGTCATGCGCTACCTGGACGTGGTCTGCGTGTTCATCTGGGACGACGTGCTCCTCGGCGAGAAGATCAACCACTGGAGCGTCGTCGGTGCGTTGATCATCTGCACGTGCGCGAGCATCATCGCGCTGCGCAAGGCCAAGGTGCTGTAGGCCAGCAAGACCGGGCCTTGAAGGTCTCTGTATTTTGTAGAATCCCTTGAATCTTCACCATTCAATTTGTCTTCTGTCTCGCTTTTGAGAGTAGTGCACCTGCACTTGGTAAACGTGGCGTGTCGTCATCGCTGGTTGTCAATGCGAAGGTGGCTGTTGCACCCAGTGAGCCACAACAGCGCAACAGCGAAACTGCACTGTCGCCAAACACCAATGACGACTCCACTCCCAGTGCACCCATTTGAAGGATCCTTCAGACGACGTTTCCTAAAATTCACAAATCAACATCCTCCCCAAATACAAGCCTCCTCTATGAATCAGATCTGATAACATCACGTTTGCGCATTCAGCACCGCCGTACCATGTCGCAGGAAAGGCTGAATGCCTGTCGAAATGGCTTGGCTTCCTTGAAGGGACACGCAAACTCTCGCGGCGTGCGTCGCCAACGGCGGCGCAAACAGCCAACAGAAGCTACGCTATGGCTGTGCCCACACGTCATCTTGCCATCCCCGGCGCAAGTTGAAGAGCTTCTCGTCCGTCGTATCCGCTATGGGCTCCTCCACCACAACAGTGACCGAGACGGCGCCGCTGCTGCCTGTCTCGCAGCCGAAGATCGACCAGCCTCCATCGCAGCCGCATGCGCTGCTGGGCATGGCGTTCGTTGTGCTGTCGTCTGTGTGCTTCAGCGTCATGTCCACGCTCGTCAAGTACGAGACCTACTACATGAGCTCCATGGAGGCAGTGTTCTGGCGCTCGTCGCTCTCCTGGTGCATCAACTACGTGAGTGCTTCGACATCGTGGTGGCTTGCTGGATATCTTTGTGCTAATATGTTGATGGTATTGATGCAGGGAGTGATTCGGTATACTGGCCAGAGCGTGTACATCAAGCCGGAAGACCGTCTCATGGTGTTCGTCCGCTGCTTTGTCGGGTTCACATCGATCGCATTCGCGTTCTACGCTGTCTCGCAAATGGTGCTGGCCGACGCAAGTGTGCTGGTGTTCATGAGCCCCGTCATCACGTTCTTCTTCGTACGTACTCCCAGTCTAGCTGCTGAAACAAACCAGCGAGACATTGACGTGTAGATTGGGTTTGCACAGGGCGCCTGCATGCTGGGTGAACCCATCGACGCCCTGGGTCTTCTCTGTGCATTAGCATCATTCTCTGGTCTCATTTGTGTCGTGCGTCCCGGCTTCATCTTCGGCTACGGCGCGTCAGAGGCTGCCGGCTCATGGGACGCCTATGTTGCTGGACTTCTCGGTGCCGTCTTCCAGGCACTGGTGTATATCTCTGTGCGCAAGCTCAAGCACATCCACTTCCTCGTCATGCTGCACTACTTCATGATCTTCAGCAGCTCCATGGCGCTCATCTACATCGCAATCTTCCAGCGCGTACGTACATGGCTGCCACCATCTTCCCTGACATGACAATTCCGTTTTCTGATCCAGCCTCTTGGAATGAATCAGCATTTCGTGATCCCGACGACGTTGTCTCTGTGGCTCGCTGTCATCGGCACGGGCGTGTTCACGTTCATGGGCCAGACCTTCCTCACCAAGGGCTTCCAACTTGAGAAGGCCGGTATCGCGTCCGTCATGCGGTACACCGACGTGGTGTGCGTGTTCGTGTGGGACCAGGTCTTCCTGGGGGAGCAGATCAGCGGCTGGAGCGTCGTGGGCGCGTCCATCATCTGCGTCGCAGCCTCTCTGATAGCGCTGCGCAAGGCCAAGAAGATCTGAGTCGCTCAGTGACTGAGTCAATCCGACAGACTGTTTGTGGGAGATGGATAATAAAAACTGCGATTCAATGCAGACGCTTTCCTTTGAGGTTCCTGCTGCAGGGACTGTAAACCTCGGTGACTACAAACCAGTCCACCTCTTGGCAGCAAAGCCTCTTTCCTGCTGGATCGCCCCTCACTTCTGATGGAATTGCGTGCCGTTTGTCGTCTCCACATCAGCCAGTGCGTAAGCGTGTTTGTGGGCAAATGACGAACTGCGGACAGAGCATTTCCTGAGGAAAGCTTGGGTGATGGACTGTCCACGGGATCCGTTCTCTACTGTAGTACGACCATCACCACTTAGAGTGCTGTACTGTACAGTCTGTACAGTACAGCACTCTAAGTGGTGATGGTCGCTGTGCTGCACCGACGGACGTCACGGAGGTCTTTGCGTCCCTGTAGGCTACGTGTGCGAATCGCAGAACGCATTCGTACTACAGTGGATCGTGAAGGAAGGAGGGCGCGCTGTCAGCTATTTTTCGGGACGTTCGACAAGTTTATTCATTCGATTGTTGGCATACAAATGGGAGGAGTTGCTACCTCGGGTCTTCTTTGATGAAGACGCTCTTCTCTTCCAAAACTCGGTCGCGAACTGCAAGTTACCGATCTCATTGGAAGTTCCAATGAGATCGGTAACTTGCAGTTCGCGACCGAGTT
>JAADXN010000704.1:0-17154 GCA_023337875.1 Pythium apleroticum | reverse complement strand
TATGATGGGCATGGTCCACGACGTACCGCTCAACCTGGCAGCGAAGGAGAGCGAGTCGAGCGCGATCGCCGTGCAGCGCGGCCAACTGACGGATCCATCCATCACAGGCTTGGCGGTGTTCGGAGGCCTCACGATCGCCATCGGCGTCGTGGCGTACATCAAGGGAAGACAGACCACGACGCGTCGCTTCACGTACGACTCGGTCAGTCGAAGCGAGGTGTAATCGCAGTTGTATGAACGTAATGTAAACCCAGTTGAGATGATGCCGAGCTATCAGCCGAGCTTGGCGACTGCTGCGCGAATGCCTTGGAGCGTGTCGCTGTGCGACGGCGCTGGCGCTTGAGTCGCTTCCTTCTTCAGCTTCGCGGGCTCTTTGCCCAGTACGGCGTCGCAGAGAGCGCCATTCGGTTCGCTGACGTTGAGCCAGTTGCTGAAAGCATGGCGAATCCCCGGAAGTCCAGCAGCGAAGCAGACCAGGAGTCGGATAGGCCTCGTACAGTTCTCCTCACGCCTTGCGAGTTCCAAGCGAACGCCCAGGCCGTCGCTGAGCTTTGAGATCAGCGCGCCATCTGGTGTGTCGTCGCTGAGCTTATCGGTTGCCTCCCACTTGTCATTCTTCATGTTGAGTGCGGCGTCCCATTGCCTCAGAATCGTGGATCCGTCGCCAGAAAAATACAGCCCATCGCCACTGGACGACGTCGAGATCATCATCCGTCCACTGGGGTAGTAGTTGATGAACCCCACACCGTCGGCATCGAAACTGAGCGCGATTGTGCCGTCTTTGTGGGCAGCGTAGCAGCGGAACCCGTCACGTTCGCGATCGATACTCACGGCGACGCTTCCGTTGGGCCATTTTGCCACCGCAGAGCCATCGCTGCGGATCTGGATCGCATTCACGGTGCTACTCGGGTACGCAACTGTCCACTCTTGCTGCTGGAAAGATGCGAGCGCTGGATCCGGAGGACGAGTAGACGCACCGTTGATGGACTTACTAGATGCCCCCTTCTTCACAGGCTTGCTGTTCTTCGCTATCGACGGCGCAGGCTTCTTCTTTTGGCCGAGTAGACCGACACCATCAAACAGTGGCAGTGCCATCACAGCACTGGCGATGGCAGAGACACTCGCCTTCTTAGCCTGGGGGCTCGCTGGCTCGAACTTCGTCGCCGTGGCATGAGGCTCATCAGAATTATCCATTTCTTCGACTTGGTTGGACACAATTGGATCGTTTGTTGGTGGAAGCGCGTCCCAAGTGACGGCCTCTGGAGCTGCTGATGCTGCTGGGATCTCAACGAGACCCACACGGTCATCGCCAGGGATGAAATCTTGCACTGGGAATGCGCGCATGAAGTCCTCCGCCGACATTTTCGGCTTCTTCGCCTTCTTCTCAGGCGCTTTCGCGTCAACTGACGACGAGGATGAACTGTTTGCCAACGCAGTCGACGAAGTCGATGGCAGCCTCACGATTGGTTCGGTCTCCTTGCTGACTGTTATTGTCGGCGGCTCGTGGCGATCGACTGCTGAGCCTGAGGTACAACGCATCAAGTCACTGGCAAAGCGGAGCGAAGTGCTAATGAGCAAGAGCATCGTACCGTCCTCTGAGCGGCTTGTCATGAGCGAGATCTCGGAGACGTCGGTCGCAGCCGATGACAGGAACTCGCGTGCGTCGACGTGCTGGCTCTGCTGCCGCATGAGCTCGTCCACTTGGACGAGATCCACACGCGACACCCACGGTAGCGTCTTCACAACGTACGATCTGCATTACAAAATACATCAGACGGTAAGAGGTATCCGCTTGGAGGGTAAACACAAAAGAGAGGAGTTGGATAGCGCAGGTACCCACATGTAATGGACGGTGTTTGTGCACGGATTCGGATGCAAAACGAGCGTCTGGAGCGTTGACAGAGACGCCAGGTGCACGATTTGAGCCATTTCAATTTGATTGTCGTGCACCCAGAGCTCTTGCAGGTGAGGGAGAGCCGCCAGGCAACTGAGATCGCTGATTTGATTGCCGTGGCAGCGCAAAAGTCGTAACTGAGTGAGGGCTTCGACGCCTCGTAGAGACGTCAACGCGTTGTGGGAGACATTGAGATTCCGCAGTTGCGTCCCCTGCATGACACATACAAATGTGATGAGTGTTGCTGCCTTGGCGTTCTTCAGAACTACCGGAACTGACCCTTTCAAGGCCATGTAGACTGGTCAGAGCGTTGAACTATTGAGAATCCGACGACGAAAAATCAGCTTCTACAACTCTTCCGAAGGCGAAAAAAGCACGCACCGCAAGGTTCAGATGCTGTGCGTTGCTCAGAGGCAGCGCCTGCAGCTGTGCCGCGCTGGAGATCTCCTCATCCGTCGCGATCACCTCGCGTCCGTCGTCGCTCACGACGCGCATTGCCGAAGTTGTCTCGCAAAATGACGCTTCAACGTGTAACCAGGTACGGTTACATTACCCGTAACCTAATTACATTATGCATCTTTTCAGCCAATCACACGGCGGATACGCTAACCTCCACAGGAATGGCTCTGTGCCAAGCCGCACCACAACACCAAGTCACGACCAAGACCCACGCAGCAAGATGAACTTCGGCGGATTGATGGGAGGCAACGCGGCGCCGTCGCCGGTGCAGCCGTCGCAGGCGCAGCAGCAGTTCATGATGGCCAAGATCGAGATGCAGTCGTACTCGGACCTGTTCGAGCGCCTCTCGCGCGTCTGCTTCCAGAAGTGCCAGTTCAAGTACAACGATGGCCAGCTCAACGTGGGCGAGATGAGCTGCATCGACCGCTGCTCGGGCAAGTACATGCAGGCGTACCAGGCGCTGGGCGTGAAGATGGCGCAGGTGGAGAAGGAGATCATGGCGCAGGCGAACGCCGGCCAGCAGTAACTAAATAGAAGAGGAAGAAGAAACACATCGAGAGGCATTTGGCGGAAGGATCCGCGCGTGCGGTTATGTATAAATAATGGCTCTTCAACCATCGTGGACGATCCTTCTCTCCCTCGGGGCCTTCGTTCAGGTAGATGCAAGCGTGCGAGAAAGCTGCACTCAAAAATGTGAACCGAACGGCGAGGGTGGAGAAGGAGAACGCTGTTTGTATTCAGTAGTTGTGCCGACTGTAGCCGCCCAGACCGCCGGCGACACCCACGCTTGCTGTGGATCCTAGGCTGACGGGTGCGCGGGCTGCACCGCCACCGGCTACTGTGGAAGACGTCGTCGGGATATACGGTCGTGCACCTCCGCTGCCGCCCATAGAGAACTTGTCGTCGTCGCCTGGAAGGTTCATGCCCGGGGCATATCGAGCTTGTCGCGTGTATCGACTGCCGGCAATATCACTACCCAGACCGCCGCTGTCAAGACCTCGACCGGCGCTATTCGTAGGCGTCCCACCAGCCAGCAGCGTGCTCCCCACTGCGGCCATCGCATTTCGAGGTTGTGGAGGACGAGGAGCACCGTAGACAGCCGAGCTGCCGTAGCTAGCAGTCGCTGCTGCTGGGGCCCCACCTGGCGGTCGATAGCTACCGCCGCCGCCTCCACCGTAGCCTCCATCGGAAAATTGCTGGTTCTTGCTACTGTAGCTGTTGCTGCCACTTGAAGAGACCTTCTCGGCGGTCTTCTGAGGCGGTGTGAAGCTCCCCGATTTCTCCGCGTAGCTATCGCCTTCTCTCTCGGGTCGCCCGTTCGGGGTGGAGACAGTCAGTGGCATGGCGATGTTCAGGTTCACTTGGAAGAAAGGGTACTGCAGGGCTTGGCTGGATGTCGGGCGTTGGTTCGGATCGAACTTGAGCAGATCGTTCATGAGCTGGATGGCCTCGGGGCTTGCGTGCGGTATGAGCTGATTCAGCGGCGTGGGCACGAACTGCGGAAAGCGGTAGTTCATCTGCGCTGCGAGTTTCATGCCTTCTGGCCACGTCGCATGGGTCGGACTGCCCAGGACGGAGCAGATCTTGTAGAGCTGGTCGCCTTCACTGCTTCCCGGGAAGAGTGGGCGCAGCGTGAACATCTCGGCCATGATACAGCCCATTGCCCACGTATCAATGGGCGAGTTGTACGTTGTGGAGCGCAGTAAAACCTCCGGCGCTCGATACCATCGCGTGGAAACGTAGTCCGTGAATGGCGGCCTGGATCGGATCTCGCGCGCCAGACCGAAATCGGCGACCTTGACGATGTCCCCCTTGACCAGCATATTCTCTGGCTTGATATCGCGGTGGAAGAAGCTGTGCTTGTGCATGAACGCCAAGCCCTGGAGCATTTGGTACATGAGGTTCCGGATCTTAGACTCGGGGAAATGGCGGTCGCGCTTCTTCATGCACTCGTAGAGGTTCACTTCCATGTACTCGAAGACGAAGTACAACTCGTCGTTCTCGCGGATGACTTCCTTGAGCTTGATGATGTTCGGGTGATTGAGCTTCTTCAGAGACTATGGAGGGCAAACACCGCAGTCAACCTCATGCATTCACAATGTCCAGACCCCATGCGGGCTCCAAATACGCACCATGACTTCACGCAGTTGCATGCATTCCTCCCACGAGTAAAACTTCTTCTTCATCTTCTTCACAGCGACCTACACGCATAGGAATCAACGTCAATCGCCTTGCAAGTTGCCCTTGGCAATACGGATGATATCTCGGCACGTACGACTTCTCCGGACTGGCGATTCACGGCCTTGAGCACAGAGCCGTAGGTGCCGTCGCCCAGCTGCTTCGTGACCTTGTAGCGGTTCATCTTCGCGGAGATGCGCGCAGCGATCGGCGACGCTTAGTGGTGGTTGCTGTGGAAATGCTGATCTTTCTCACTGAAGTTGGCGTTCTTCAAGCTGGGCGCGAGTGTGATCCGTAGAAAGCCAACACCAACAAAACGGACAGAATCACTGGTTGGATGAATGATTGACGGAAGAAAGCTGATTGATCTTCGCTTCCAGCCGTGAACGACCGTCACGTCGCGACGCGCAGGTTAGTCCAGACGCGTGTCGGTGTATCACGCGCGAGGACTCCACGCCGTACGATAGACGTGGAGGCGGCGAAGCGGCGTCTTGCCGCAGCCACGGTCTAACTACCCAGAACATCGACCGCCTGCCACGCCTCCTCGTGACCGGGTGACACCCGAGCCAGAAATACCCTTTGCGATCAACCTCACAAGTCTAAACCCAGCTTCAACGCCACGCTAAAAAAAGCAGCATAAACGGCACTGACTCCCCGGTAGTCACACCCAATTCCCTTCGGGTTTGACATGTGATGACGGGTTTCGAGCTAAGCCGACCTGAACCCGGATGACCCTGATCAGTCTCTCGTTGAAGAGAACAGGAAGAAGCGGATCTACAGAGGGGGTTACGAGCACCCCGATGACGCAGGGCGAGACCTTCGGCGCAGCGCTCGCCGTGGGCGCGTCCGTGATCTCCAACTTAGGCGTTAATATCCAGAAGTTCTCGCACGCCAGGGACTCGCAGCTTCCGGATGATGAGCAGCGCCCGTACATCCAGCGGCCGCTTTGGTGGCTTGGTCTCACGCTCGTGATTCTCGGCAGCATCGGCGACTTCACAGCGTTTGGCTTCGCTACGCAGTCGCTAGTCGCTGCGCTTGGTGGAGGATCCACGTTAGTCGCGAACGTCATCGCTGCGTACTTTCTCAACAAGGAATCACTCTACCTGGTAAGTCACTGCGACGTCTAAGTGGGTGGACTTGCACGAGTCCGGACTAACCAACCGCGTATATCCTTGATCGTTTAACATAGACCGACCTCGGCGGCATTCTCTTCGTCATCGCGGGTGTCGTGCTCATCGCATTCATCGCCGAGCCCAACACAGAGTACCCTCTCCCCGAGCTGGAGCAGCGCTTTGTTCGTGAAGGTTGGTGCTCCTCCGAACCGCCCGGGTTTAGTCTCTGGTCTAACCTTTCCACCTCCCATTGTCCAACCAGAATTCGTGGTCTATATTGTCGTGGTCGGCGTGTTCATCGTGAGTATGCTGGCCACGATCAAAGGCTCGGTCGCGAACCGCATCAAGAACCAAGTGCAGTCGTCCAAGCGCAAGCAGAAGCAAGTCATGAAGCAGCTCGAGCAGCGCATCCAGCGCATCGAGAACCGCCTCGGAACCATGGAAGAGCGGTTCCATTTGCACCACCAGCAGCAGCAAAACCAGCAAGGCCGGTTAGACCCGCAGCTCACTGGATTCGCCCGCGGCGACGGGAGCTCCTCGCCTGTACCCCCAGGGAAGGCCAGACACCAGGAGAACTCGCCGATGGGCGAGTTACTCGACGGCGTAACCTCGCCCGCCCGCGTACCCTACTACTACGCGATCTGCTCGGGCATGATCGGGTCCATGACCGTGCTTCTCGCGAAATGCTCGGCCGAGATGATCCGGTTGTCGATCCAGGGCCGCAACCAGTTCCACTACCCGCTCACGTACGTGTTCATCGGCGGCATGTTCGTGTTCATCGTGATCCAGACCCACTTCCTCAACATGGCCACGGCGCTCGGCGACATCATGACCGTGTTCCCGATCTTCCAGGCCTGCTGGATCTCATTCAGTGTCATCGGCGGCGCGGTGTTTTACAACAACGAAGACTCGTTCTCGCTGCAGAAGTGGGCTGGGTATCCGCTGGCGCTCCTCAGCATCGCCATCGGCGTGCTGCTGCTCGTTCAGCACAAGTCCTCGCACGAAGTCGAGCAGGCCAAGACCCGGAAAGTCGGCCAGAAAAGCAAGGAGTACAGCTTGCTGGCGGACGAAGACGTGTGTCTCATCTCGGACGTGTCCATGCGGTCGCCGCTGCTGGAAGACCAGGAAGTGGACGAAGGCGGGTATCTCCATCTCGATGCGTAAGGAATCGCTTCTACTATTCATGATAGGTACCGTACGTACAGAGTTTTAGTGCGGAAGATAACATTCGTCAATGAGATCGGTGTTGGTATGCAGGTCGGTCGAGTCTCCCCAGTCTATTCGTCGTCCTCCTCATCGCCGTCGACAATGTCAGGGAACTCATCATCGTCGCTGTCGTTATCAACAGTGGTGGCGCTGGTCTTGACTGGCGCAGCGACTTCCTCCTCGTCTTCTTCGGCATCAGCATCAGCACTGGTCTGCTCGTTGGACGCGGGGCGTTCATCGTCGTAGTCCTCTTCCTCCTCGTCTTCCTCAGCGACCTCCTCGGCGGACGCGTCCACCATCTCAGCGTCCTCCTCCTCCTCTTCGACGTCCTCTTCCGTCTTGGCCCGCTTGTTGATCTTCTCCGTCACCGAGTCTTCATCCTCTGGCTCGGCCACCGCCTGCTCTTCACGTTCCCAGTCCAATTGACCACGGGCCGCAGCTGCTGCAGGCACAACGGCCGAGCTCTGAAGAGAGGAAGCACGGCCATTGTAGCCCAAGTTCACGGCGGCAGGAGCAGTGTGGGCTTGGACGACATTATCAAAGTTGAGCGAAAGTGGTGGGCCACGTGGGTGCACAAGAGCCTCGCTGACGTTCAACGACAGAAGCTGCACAAGCGAAGCCGGGCAGTTGGACGACGACCAGTAGTCCACGCTCTTCACCAGGTTGGTCGCGTGGGAGCCGTTCGCGTCGGCCGTGATCGCGTCGCTCATCAACATCAGTGCGATGCTGTCAAGACCCTCCCGAGGAGCAGCAGCCACACGCATGGCACGGCGCTTGGTCTGCTGCTGCACAGCGAGGAGCGCGACGTCACTGACGAGCGAGCGGGTGTCCGCAGGCAGCAGGCTTCCATACACAGCGACACACGAAGCGATCGCAGCAAGGGCCGCATCCACGTTGCCGACGAGAACGCGCTGGTTTCGCGCCGACAGGAACAACGCGCCACTGGCGTTGGCGTCCGCGGAGAGCTGCGAAACATCGCCGACCTGACGCTTCCGCTTCTTCCCCTTATTGTTCTTCCCCTTGCCCTCCACGACCAAGGGCTTCGCTTCGTCGGCCTCGCTCTTCTTGGACTTGTCGTCATCAAGAAGGTCCTGCTTGCACTGCGTCACGAGGTGTTCAAGGAGCGGCTGGCCGATCTTCTCGAGGGTGCTGGCACCAAGGACACGGACGCACACACCGACAGTCTCGTATAGAGCGGCGTGCGACTCGCCGTGGATGTTTTCCGACGCGAGCATCAGCACCTTGGCGATCTTGCTCGCGTGGCGTAACGCGCACAAACCAGCACGGGCGATGACGGCAGCCAGACAGCGAAGACCGAGGGCGTGGATCTGCGGCAGAGCACCATAGACGACGCTGGCAGGAAGACGGTTGCCGTCCTCGGAGATGGCACTCTGCTTGCCGATCTCGTGGGCACGTACGGTCACGATGCGGCGCGTGAGCACGATGATGTCGGCCAACACGAGCTGCACCTCACGCTCCGAGATCGAGCGGTTCTTGCAGCTCTCTTCCAGAATCAGCACCACGACGTTGAGTCGCTGCAGCAGCGCCTCCATGCGCTGGTACACGATGAGCGCCTCGAGGTCCGCGGCACCACTGGCACCTTCGTTTTCACGCAGCCACGCCTTCATGCCCGTCGGCAGCGTCGCGGTCACGAGGCGCTTACCAGCGACTGGGTCGACGAGCTGGTGCGCCATCTCCACGGTCTTGTCCACGACCTGCTTCCACATCTGGTGAGACTTGTCCGAGGCGTTCGAGATCGCAGCGAGACACTGCGCGGCCGCCAGCGCCGCCTGCTTGTCTGAGGTGATGGCCGTCTTGTACAACGCCAGCGCCACGACCGACGCCTCGAGCTTGGAGAGCGTGCTACGCACGGCACTCGGCGAGACCTCCAACAGTTCCGTGAAGACGCCAACGACGCTGCGGAACAAGCTGACGTGCTCCGCGACCAGTGGCTCCGTCGCGCCGTTCAGGTCGTTGAGCACGGCGATGTTGGCCAGCAGCAGCTTGGAGATCCAGTCGTGGAGATCGCGGCGCGCCTCTGGTGAGTATAGCTCCACGTGGCGCACGAGCACACGCGCCACATCACTCGCTGCCGCAACTACACGCGGCGCGTCCTTAATGTACTTGACCATCTTGAGGATGCGCTCAGTGAGCTTGGGGGCGAGAGCCTCCAGCGTCTCCATCGGACACTGCTCGACCACGACCAGCAGCAGCTCAAACGCAGCGGCCTTGACGTCACGGTCCACGCCCTGCGCCGTGTCGATGAGCTGGAACAGACGCGTGAGGAACTTGTCGAACGCTTTGCCTTCGGTCACGAAGTCGAACACGTTGTGCTGCGTCAAGATCGCGCGGAGCTGCGGCAGTTGCGCGAGGAACTCCCGCTGCGCCAGCGCATCCGTCGCGAGGTTCTCGGGGAAGGCCAGCGCCAGCACGGAGGACACCAAGTTGCGCGCGAGCGTCGCGTGCGCCGCCGCCACTTGCGTCTGCGTCGTCGCCATCGCGCCAAGGAGCTTTTCAAATTGGAGGGTTTGGTGGCCGCGTCCTTTTGAGTTGGTTGGCTCCAACCAAACACTTGGATGTGAAGCTTTTAGCCAATCAGATGCCATTTTCATGTATTTTCGACGAATCAGAGTACAGTATTTTGATAATCTAGTGCTTGATCTGTTCAAGGAGCCCCTGACGGATTAGCTGCTCGACGTCCACACGTCGCAGGAAATGCGTCGAGTTGACCTCGAGGTTCACGAGCCCGTTCTCCGTCATGATCTCGCCGCAGCCCTTGAGCACGCGCACCTCCACGTACAGATCCTTCGGTGGCTTGGCGTCCTGCAGGGCATGAACACAAGCAGAACCATCAGTTATAACGTTGCCGACGAGAATGCAACTCTCACGATGGCTGCGTGAGATCAAAAATGGAGGCTGTCGTACCGCTGTGAGGTCGAGTTCAAAGTCGGCCATGTAGTCGGTCAGGAGCTGGTCGTACGAGTGGAAGAACTGGATCTCGCGCGGGTTCAGGCTGTTTGGGCAGAAATCAATATTCGTGTGAGCCATAACGCCAGGGCAACATCATCGCAAATTGCCTGCAGACTCGTGGAAGGAGCGAGTGCTTACTTTGGCGCTAGCGTCGCTGGGACGATCGTGCCGGTCTCCCATCGGAGATCCTTCACCTTCTCCGTGCGCTCGTATCTGTGGGTAACGCACAGTTGAGATAGACATGAGACTACCATCGTTCGGGTAGAAAGATAGCTGGTTTGTACTCACAAGTATGCGAGAAGACAGCGCTTGTTGCGCAGCAGACACTGGTGGTTCACGATGAGGCCGCAGTGCACGGACTGGTGCTGCTCAATGTCATCGCCAAACGTTCTGCCACACACGCCGAATTCACATCGTCAGCCAAGACCCCACACACTAACATGTACACTAAAACAGTGCAACACGCATCACGTCGAGTCCGAACTGACCTCAGCTTCTCCAGGATCTGCTCGTGGAGGACGCCGACCTCCTCGACGACTTGGCGCACCAACTCATCCTGCAGAGATTTCACGACGCAGGCAGCGCGATCAGCACGCCCATCTTCTACACAGTTCACGTGAAGCACGTACGTTGTACGGGGGCAGCCAGTCGCTGCGCTGCAGCTCGCGCAGGAGCTCCTTGCCTTTCGTGCACAGGGCCATTTTCACCCGATAGTTCGTCGAGCGCCGTTTATCGATCTCGCGCCAAAAATTGGTATTCACTAAGTTCGCGTGTGGAGCTGTAACCGAACTTAGTACACAGGTGTCGAGTAGGTGAGCGTAACCCGTCGAAACAGTAAGCATAGATGAGATGTGCACTTTCGCTGCACTGCATCGGAGAAAGCCAGAGTTGTCGTTTCCAATGTGTTCGTGAAGGACTCTTTCCACAACTTGCCTAAGTGTATGGGGAGACCAAGCAATTGCTTGGGAACGCTCGGTGGAAGAACGCGGGATGACGAAGTTTCCGTGGCGCCAGCTTCTCCTCTCGTGCCTCCCGTACGCCGACATACAGTAGCGGTGAGAGGAGACAATGCGCTTGGATGGAAGCAGCTCCGCGTGCTTCGTGGCGTTTTACAGCCGGATCGCTCAGTTTTCAGGATGGGCTCGAACTGAATCTAGGTTCAGATCTTTGAGACGTTCTACAGTGAAGACTGGGTGCACTTTCAACTCTCTAGCTTGCGTCGTCGCATTGTGGAGTCGGCCCGAATGGACGGATGGACCCGACTCGTCTCGGCAATGTCCGTTTAGACAGTAGGTTTCGCGCAATCTCATTGGCTGCAACTGTTCTGGCACGAGGCACATCTTAGGGGTAGGCGTGAAATGGTGTCGAAATGGTTAGGGCTCTTCGTCTAAAGACCGTCCGACGTTGGGCGCGTTGCCACCTGGCATGTGAGTGACAATGAGGGGGTGCCAGATGGAGCCTCTGATGGCAATTGGGGCCGGACTCGCAACGAGCCAGCCGGTTAACCCCCACGGAAGAAACGAGGAAGAGAGAGAGAGAGAGAGAGGGACGTGCACAAGAACAGGAGGCGAGGAATAACCACACGCCTTGACCTGGAGTCCAGGGTGGTCTGCATTCGAAGGCGATTTCCCCCCTCAGGTGATCCAGCCGGCCCCTCTGCTTGACACTCTCTTTCACGGTCACTCGATAGACGATTGACTGAGTGACACACGACCACTGGCCCGAGCAGTGCGGATCGAAGCTCCAAGCCCGGTCTGCTATTGCCACAGTATCCCTGCCACCGCCGCCGCATCCACGCAGAGGACGCATCTCGACTGGCAAGCGTCCAACCGAAGTCGGCTCTGAGACCTAACGGCATCGTTAGTCCAGACACTACACAATGTCCAGCGTCACCATGACCGCGGCGAACCTGAAGAAGGTCGGCTCCATGAAGTACTCGGAGCGCCTGCAGCATCTCTCCGGGATGCTGGAGGTCAAGTTCAAGGGCGGCGCCTTCTCCACGTGGACGGACGTGTTCGTGCGCCTCGAAGGCCGCTGGATGGTCATGTACAAGCGCGAGCGTGACGCCACGCGCATCGCCGCGATGGAGTTAGGCCCCGGCGTGGAAGTGACCGACCTGAACGAGCCGGACGCGACCAAGTTCCCTCGGCGCCTCGACATCAACTGCAAGGGCGGACTGCTGCCAGCCACCGAGTACATCTTCCGCACCAAGTCGCGGAAGGACCGCGACCTGTGGGTCCACTCGATCGCCACCAACATCCACATCCTCGACAGCGTTGGGTTAGACCCGATGTTCGGCGTCGGCGATCTCGAGGGCGTGGTCATGCGCATGAAGGAGGCGCTGACGCTCACGCCCATCCGCATCCGCAGCCAGTTGGCTGTGCGCTGCGCCACGGGCGAGGAGATCGTGGCGTTCCTCGTGGCCGAGGAGCTCGCGAAAGACCGCAGCCACGCCAACCAGATCGGCCGCCGCCTGCTCTCCATGAACGTGATCCACCACGTCGTGTGGGAGAAGGACTTCCTCGACTCGCCCGATCACTACACGATCGGCGAGATGGACGAGGAGAGCAACTACGTGATCGAGCACTTCCAGAAGTACATGGACTCGCGCCGCTTCTGGAAGCTCTTCGACGACGACGACGGCTCGGCGACCGGCAGCGGGCGCCACGCGCGCAGTACGGCCAGCTCTGGCGGCTCCACTTCGATGCGTGCGTCCAACACCACGCTGGACTCGAAGCTCACGGCGTCGGCGTCGTCCATGGCGTCGGCGGTCGCCACGCCGTCGAATGTGGCGCACCTGCCCGGCCCGCCGCCGCAGCAGGACAAGAAGGCCAAGAAGTGCTCGGTGTGTGGCAAGTCGTTCAACCCGCTGCGCCGCCGGTACTTCTGTCGCCAGTGCACGGCCGTCGTGTGCTCGCACTGCAGCATGACGCGCAAGGACGCGCCGGCCAACGATGGCACCGCCAACCTGCGAATCTGCGTGAGCTGCAAGCTCGGCTCGGGCGATGGCCACGACGACTTCTACGACCGCATCTTCTCGGCGCCGTCCACGGTGACCACGGCGTCCTCCAGCGATCTGTCGTCTGTTAGCGGCCGCGCGAGTTCGTTCTCCCACATCTCCCACGGCGGCAGCTCGAACTCGATCGCCGACAAGCGCGTGGCCAGTGCCTCGAACGTGTACCAGAACCAGACGTCGAGCAACGGCAACGGCATGCAGCGCCGCAAGTCCAGCACGGCGTCGTCTACGCGCCGCGACTCGTTCTCGGCCTCGAGTCTCGCCGAGTGCCACTTGTGCAGCAACGAAGCGTGTGGGCCGCTGCACGACTTCTACGAAGTGCCGTACCCTGTCACGCAGGACCACCTCAGTCCGTCGGACCGAGATGTGTACCTCGCGGCGCTTGAACTCGAAGACGAGTACGAGCGTCTGCGATCTGTGCGAATCCTCGCACGTGCGCTGGAGACGTCGAGCCTCAAGCAGTCGGTGTCCAACATGTGCTCCATGGCGTCGATCGCCACCGCGTGCCCAGTCGTGCTGGTCGGTCTGCTTGAGAGCGACGAGTACTTGCTCTGCGGCCAATACGGTATCACTCCAGAACTGCCCCCTGTCATTGGGCGTGAGTTCGCCATCGCCTCGCACACGTGCCGCAACGGCTCGCCACTCGTGTGCAGCGATATGAACCAGGACATCCGCTTTGCCGGCAACGTGTGGCGACGCGACATGCTGCAGGCGTCGTTCTACGCTGGTATCCCCCTGCAGTTGTCGAACGGCCACATTGTCGGCGCGATTGAAGTGTACGACAGCAACGTGCGCTTTGCCTGCATGGACGTGCTCACTCAGATGCAGACGATCGTCAAGGGCGTGCTGCGGAAATTCGAGGAGATCGTCGCGAATGCGCCACCAGAGGACGAATATTTCGAGCCGACGGAGCCAGTCGTCGGCTCGGAGCGCGGCTACGACCCTCTGGATGTTGTGGAAGTCCAGCCATCCCAGATTCCTCCACAAGTGGCTGCGGCTCCAGCACCTGCGGCCCCTGCCGCTGGTGCCCCGCCAGCTCCTGCTCCAGCGGCGGGTGCAGAGGCTCCAGCAGCGGAGGTGCTGACCCAGAACGAGATGGAGATGCGGTTAATGCAGTTGCTGAGCCAGACCACGACCACACAGGAGCAGCTCCGCAACCAGCAGGGCCAAATGTTCACGGCCATCAGCTCCCACTCGAAGCAGATCAGCGAACTCGCCAAGCAACTCGAACGCATGGAGAGCACGCTCACGTCCAAGCTCGAAGGCAAGGATCCCGTGCCGTCGTCGTGAGCGAAACCCACGACGGTCACTTTGATAGAAACGCGGAGCGCCCATGTGTCCTACGCGTGAGACTCTGGCGGTATGTGGATTGTGGTGGAGACGGATTGAATAGGATAGGTAGAGACGGCAGCGTGAAGTACACAACCATTTGGGACATCCTCACGCGTGACAATACAGTCAAACCTCGAATTTGCACACCATACTGATATATAGGTGAGAGAGGTAGTATTATTTGTCAAGATACAAATATGTATTGAAGACGGTCCGGCCTCGATCCATTTAAAGAATTATATATGGGATGACGGGTGTGCAAACGCAAGGTCTGACTGTAAGTTGTAGCTGGCATGGGCTCGTCACATTGATCGAGGGATACATGTCACCGTGTTTTGAGAATCATTGATCTCTTCAGTCTCGTGTGCTACCAATTTTCCACTACAAGGTGGATTTCAGAACATCGATTTCAGAACACGGTCTGTCCACCCGTCTTCCGGATCACTGCCGGTGCCTGGGAAAAACGGTCAAACCTTCCAGCTGGTTAGACGCGAGTTTTGGACCAATCACATCACGTCCTGAGGGCAAGGCGGGCCAGAAACGCGCCAATCACACTGGCGTCAGGGGTCCGTGGCTTCAATCGCGTCCAGAGTTCAGAGTCCGGAGTCCGACGTCGAGCAACCTTGGCCCAAGCTCATTCCGCGTTAGACGCACTCCTGATCCAGACGCCGAGCATATCTCCGGATCCAATCCAGAGTAACCCCTCCTCCTCCGTCCAGAGTACCCCTCCGTCATGGCGCGGAAGCAAGTGTCCACGGAGAAGCCGGCGGCCACCACTATGGTGGAGGAGCCGACGCCCGAAAAGGCGCCGTCCGCGGCCCCCACGCGCGGCGCGAGCGTGTCCGTGAGCAAGCCCAAGCGCTCCTCGTCCAGCGTGTCCAGTTTCCTCGTCGTGAGCGTGCTCGTGGCCGTCGTGGCGGCGTTTATCCTGGGCCACCAACTGGACCAGCCGTCCGAGGCCGCCGCGCACTTGAAGCTCCTGGCGCGCCGCCTCACGCTGTCTGCGCAGTCTGCGGTTGTGCGTGTGGAGAGCGCTCTGGGCAAGACCTCGAACAAGTACAAGACCGACCTGGTCCACGTGGCGCCGCGCGTGCTGCTGCCTCGGGACGGCTGCAAGGACGACGCGTACACGCCGGCGCTGCTGCTGGCCGGCCGCCTGACGCACGTGACGGACGCCATGGACGGCCCGTCGCTCGGCGGCACCGACAAGGTCTTCTTCATGCTCAACGGCCAGAACGAAGGGCTGTACGTGAGCTGGAACAACGACTTTGCGTGTCTGGCGCGCGCCGCCAACCAGGCGGCCGTGTGGCTCGGCGCCGACGAGGACGAGACCAACAACGGCGTGCGTCTGTACACGCAGATGGGCTTCCCCATCCGCACCCTGGACGAGTTCGTGGCGTCCGGCCAGCTCGTCCACGTGCTGCTGGACTTCCAGCTCTGGCAGTGGCCGGGCATCAAGCCCGGCTACAAGTACACGCTCGAGAACGGCGTGACGCTCACGACCGTCGGGCTGCGGCCCAAGGTGCTGGACGTGCAGTTCTTCCTCACGCAGCGCGAGGCCGACCAGATCCGCGCCATCGGCGAGCCGCTGCTGAACCGCTCCAAGGTGGACGGCGCCAACGAGTCGGTGGTCTCGCAGTCGCGCACGAGCCACACGGCGTTCCTGCCGGACTCGGTCTTCACGCGCGAGTTCCGCCACCGCTCGGCGCAGGTCGCGCGGCTGCCCAGTGCGTCCTACGCCGAGCGGCTCCAGCTCGTGCGCTACGGCGCCGGCGAGTTCTACCGCCAGCACTTGGACACGTTCCACTCGCGCGACTTCTTGCCCAAGGGCACCAACAAACTGGCCATGGACGACTACACGGTCTGGTGCTCGTGGGTCAAGACCATGTACGACGGGCTCTCGGAGGAGACCAAGAGCCGCATCCCAGAGGACTTCCGCGAGGGCGGCAAGCTGTTCCCGAACGCGCAGGACGACCGCGACTTCCCGAACGCCTTTCTCGAGCTCTTCTACGAGGACGCCGTGGCCAGCAACTTCTTCAAGGCCGAATTTGACGAGGCCTGGCAGACGTGGCTGCGCGAGAACCTCGACAAGAACGCCAAGAACGTCATGCCGGGCATCATGAAGCCCGACGGCAAGCCCCACTACCTGCCGCTCGCGATCCGCGCGTGGGAGAAGAAGCTCGGCGTGCCGGAGCTGCACTTCACGTTCCCGAAGAAGACGGTCAACGGCGTCACGGTCTTCTTCCGCTGGGTGCGCTGGGCCAAGGAGCGCATCACGTTCCTGGGCGAGTACGTGCCGGCCCGCGCGCGCCACGACGGCGACCTCTTCCCCAAGTTCACGGTCGCGTTCCAGAACACGCTGCTCGAGTTCGTGCTGGACGACTACTCCGAGGCGCTGCTCACCAAGATCACCAACGCCGAGTGGTACAAGTGGATGGTCGACAACCGCGGCCGCAACCACGTGCTGTTCCAGGCGCTGCAGAACTTCCCCAGCCTCGCGGAGCTCGCGATCCGCTCGTGGGAGAAGCGCGCCGGCGCCGAGACCGGCTCGCCGCTCGCGTACTCGCTGCCGTACTGGTCGCGCCACTTCCACCCGCAGCGGTACGTGACGCTGTTCCTGTACCTGAACAACGAGACCAAGGTCGGCGGCGAGACCGTGTTCCCCAACTCGCTCGAGCGCTACAGCGACGAGCACATCGAGCGCACGGGCATGAGCGAGTGCTCGCAGGGCCTCGCCGTGCCGCCGCTCGGCCTCCACGCCTCGCTGTTCTACGTGCAGACCCACGAGGGCGAAGTGGACCACATGAGCCGCCACGGCGGCTGCCCGCCGCACGAGGGCGTCAAGTGGGGCTCCAACTCGTTCATGTGGGACTCGGACGCCGACGAAGGCGCCGATTTGTGGACGACCAAGTAGACAACGCTCGTCCGCAGCCACGCGCAGCCGCGAGAACCCCCCCCCCCCCCGGGGGGCATACAGATACGAAGAT
>JAADXN010000703.1:0-17171 GCA_023337875.1 Pythium apleroticum | reverse complement strand
TCAGTTTCAGGGGGAACTTCAACACTTTATTGAAGGCACTTTATACGCTAATCTAGAGGCTATTTGGCCGGTCCGTCTCGTTGAACGAGGCGGGACGGTGTCCTAAATGCTGAGTTAGTCAGAAAGAAGAAGGGATGTGGAGGGTGGGTTGCTTGCTGGACGCGTGGCTGAAAGCGGAATGAGAGGCTGTGAGCCCAGGCCTCTGGTCGCCGCCCGCCACGCGGCCCAAAGTTCGAGAACATTGGACCTCTGGAACCGGTATGATACCGGTACCCCCTAAGTTTATGGTGATTCTACTTCGGTACGGAAACCAAAATTACCGTACTACGGTAATAACGTTTTCCCCGTCAATTATTGGATGCCTTTTAGGCCAAACTGTCAGTGTATAAAAATCCACATCGTCTCCTTCTACTCTGCATGTGCTCATCCACTTATGAAGCTGGTGTGTGCGGGGCATGCAGCGACAACCGGTGTCTCTGGTGGCATCTTCTCCATGGTGCAAATCTCAGCTCTGTTGTCGTTCATATTCATAGTGGTCCACTCTACTTGAACGCACAGCAATGTGGCTATATCGATACAGGACTCAACCAGCCGATGCCGGTGCGTGCGCTTCGTGGCTGATCTGCAGAGGCCGCGCACCGCTGAGCGCCAGGAGGAGGTGGTGGACCCTGGCCGCAGTGGCCTGGAGCATTGACTTCAGCCACCAAGTCTCTGCCTCTTTCACCGTCTCTGGCTCTTTCACCGACCCCTCATCGGCCGTCTTCTGTGAGAACCGTCGCCCGCAGTCGCTACAGTTGCCTTGCTCACACTGGCACCGCTGCGTGGTCCACTGCTCCTTCTCGCGGGCGGCGAGCACCCTGATGAGGCGGATGGCCTCGTCCAGTGAGATGCGATCCTGGAACTGGTACCCGCACATGGCTTTGATGAGGCTCCACTCCGCCTGCGAGATCTTGTCAGGCGCGCGCGCTGGCAGCTCTTGTCTCTCACGCACAGCCTGGTGGAACTCCACATCGGAGAGCTCTTCATACGGCGTACGGCCGGTTAGGGCTTCGTACATGCACATTCCCAGCGAGTAAACGTCGGACTGGACACGCGCGTTAGCTGCCGGGCCGAGCTGCAGGCACTCGGGGGCCTTCCACCGCAGCGACGGCGCCTTCACTTTCTCGCTCAAGTTGGAGTCGGCGCGCGCGAAGGCGAACGCGAAGTCGGACACGACGCCCGTGCCGTCTGCCATCACAAGTAAGTTGTTGCACGTCAAGTTGGCGTGGACTAGCGGCGTCGGCCGCTTGTGTAAGTAGGCGAGCCCAAGGGCCGCGTCGAGAAACAGCTTCCACGTGAGGTGGAGGTGTGTGGGCAGGAATGCGCGGAAGCTGCCTTTCTCGGCGAGGGCCATCACAAAGAGGCGCGGCGTCGTGAGGTGGCATCCGCCGTAGAGCGGCAGTACGTTCGGATGCCGCAACGGGTACCAACGGTCCACCTCGTTCTTGAACCAGTCGCCCTTGACACTGTTGTCTTCGGCGGCACTCACGACCTTGACGGCCACTTTGGCACCAGAGCTGAGCGTACCACGGTGGAGACTGCGCGTCGTGCCGGCCGCGAACGGATTCGTCTCGAAGCGGATGTCGGCCCGCGAGATGTACCACACCGAGAGCGACGGCACCGCGTTCACTTCAGCGGCCGCCGTGGCTTTCGCCAGCACGTCTCTGAGGAAGAGTTGGTCCTCCCTGGACTGCGCCGTGTTGTACTTGAGCTGGTACTTGATATCCGAGAGAGTCGTGAGCTTCTCACTGCCGAGCAGGAGTGAAAGGCTAGCTGCTATGTCGCTGCGCTGCGCGGCGAACAAGGTGGTAATGAACAGCTTGAGCTCATCGAGGTCGGCCGCGGCCTGCTTCTCGATGCGCTGCTCACGGGTCATGATCTCGTCGATTCGCTTGGCCATCACGTCGTGGCGGTCGGCCGACTCCTCCTGAAAGTCGAGACCCATGCGCTCGATGAGCCGGTCGCGATCGTTGTAGAAGGCCTTGATCTTGTCCTTGACGTTGGAATGGCTCGTGAGCCGAATGAGCGAGTTTTTGCGCAGGTGAATCTCGAGGAAGTCACGCATCTCCTCAAGCAACGCCTTGTAGTCACGTAGCGCCGCGTCGACATGGATCTTGCCGCTGTCGACCATACGCGTAAGCTGTGGGAGCACCAAACCCATAGCCGCCACGAGCTCCTCGCACATGGCGCGGCTACCGTGCAGCTCGGCGACGAGCGTCGTGAGCGCGAGTAGCAGTTCGGCGGCCTCACCGAGAACGGCAACGCCCGTGGCGGCGGCGACGACCTTGGCCGTGGTGATGATGATGTCAGCCATTGTCAAAGGCGAGTGAGGGAGTTGAAGAAGAATGGTGGCTGGGACTTTCGCTATTGCCCTTTCACTGCGAAGGGTTCAGTCTCAACCACGCATTTCACCCTGTTTATGGGATAGGCCCAGAACTATCGCGCTGAACCCATTTGGATCACTTTTAAGTGGGTTCAGATCGTTCAGTCAAGACGAACTCACTGTGAGTCGGTTCAATCTGAACAGTTCAGACGATTCGCTAAAAAAAAAGAGCGTTTTTAAACGCTCTTTTTTTGCGATCAATGAGCTCGACATCGACGCGCACCGCTCCTCATTTCCACTTCTTCTCACGAGGCCACGCCATGGAATTCGACTTGTCCTCCCACGCCCGCATGCTTTTGCTCGCGGCCTGGGGCGATTCACGTGGTCTGCGTGAGCTGCTGAATGCGGGAAGCATCCAAGATATCGACTGGCGCCACGACGACGGCCCCACAGCACTGATGCAAGCAGCCGCCCACGGCCACAGCGCCATCGTTGACTTGCTGCTGGACCGAGGTGCACAAGTGGAAGCGTCGATGGAAGGCAACACGACTGCGCTGACTCTAGCTGTTGATTGGGGCCATCACCACGTCATCTCGCCCCTTATCCGAGGCGGCGCGAACGTGCTTCGACAAGACGACGATGGACTCACGGCTTTTGCGAGAGCCTGCACGGCGGCGAACGGAAAGATCGCTGTTGTGGCGGAATTCTTAAATACCCTCGACGCGATGAATGCTGTCGACGTGATCGAGACGATGCTCAAAGCCACGGATCGGAAGGGATCAACCTCCTTGATCATCGCCTCTCTAAACGGCCATTTGGAGATTGTTCAGCTTCTAATCGATCGTGGAGTCGACGTGCTGGCCAAGAACGCTGACGGCGACGATGCACTCATATTCGCGGTTCTCCGCGGAGAGCTGGCTGTAGCGCAGTACTTGCTCGCAAATGGAGCCGATGCCAACTGCCGAAATGCCTCGACATTCACGCCGCTGATCTGCGCAACAGTTTATGGCGAGCTTCATATGATGCGCGCCCTGATTGATGGTGGCGCCCACGTCAACTTGATGGATGGCGGCAGGAGTTCAGCGCTTCATTTCGCTGTTCGAGAAGGACAGTGTGACATCATTGAATGCCTGCTCGACGCCCAAGCCGATGTCGACCTCGTGGACGACGGAGGTTTTACACCGTTGATGAGCGCAGCATTTTCGGGCCGTGAAGAAGCCGTTGCTCTTCTCATACGACGCAATGCTAACGTCCACCTGGTCAGTGTCAACGGGGACACTCCACTCACGGGAGCCGCCGCACGTGGCCACGCCGGTATCACTCGCATCCTGCTTGACGCCGGTTCGGACAACGGTGATCCGTCCGAGACGCGTTACGGTATTCACGCACTCATGGCAGCTTCCTACTTCGGGCATGAAGCTGTCGTGCGCGTACTGGTCGAGCACTCCGCCCAAGTCGATGTTCAAGGATACAGAGGAAATACGGCGCTGGTAACTGCGGCGGCCAGAGGCCACACGTCCGTGTGTCGCTTTCTATTGAAGCATACTGCGAATCCCAACCTGCAAAACATGGACGGGCGAACGGCGCTTCATCTCGCTGTGGCGAGCGGGAAGTTGGAGACTGCGCGACTATTCATTGAAGCTGGTGTCGACACGAGCATCATCGATGTTTATGGAATGACTGCGCTTTCCACCGCTTTGTCATCGGGGAATTTCGAAATGGTGAAGCTGCTCGAGAACGCACCTGATTGGGAACCTTTAGAACCAAACAGTGTCTGCCTATTCTGGCCAGCAGCCGCTTTATTCGAGTTCTACGGTCGAGTCGAACCAGGGATGCCACGCATAGACCCGTCGTGGTACGTTGATCCCTCCATGGTGACTGAGTCAGCGTCGGGTGATCACCAAGTGCGCCCGGCCTCCATCATGACCGAAGCTACTTGGATGGGTTCTCATGTGACAATCATCCGTCCAAGAATGGGCTCGCTATTCCATCTTGAGGAACTGGGCGAAGAGAAGCCTGTGACCGGCGCGATGTTCGTCATGGCCATTCAACAGCGGATCACGTACAGTCATCCCCACGTGCTCAAGCTCTTCGGCGCCTGCCATCGAGAGCAGCCATTGTTGGTCGTCGAGTACTCAAGCGGATCGCTTCGATCGTATCTCCGAGAGCACCCGCACCGCACTTGGCGAGTTCTACACCAGGCGGCGTTGGGCCTCCAGTACTTGCACGAACGTGGCACACCACAAGGGAATCTTCATGGCGATATCATCACGTTTGGCGAGGACGGGCTTGCCAGGTTAGGCGGAGTCGGTGTTTTTGATGCCGTCAACACAAGCTCCAAGAGTCTGCAGTGCAACTGGCTCTCGCCCGACATTTTGCATGGTCTTTCTGGTCCGACCACTCAGTCCGATATCTACGCCTTCGGAATGTGTATAATCGAGGCTGTGAGCGGCGAGCTACCATACGCGGTGGAGATAGCTGCGGGTGCGGATGTGGAGTCCATGGCGAAGGCGAGGACACTTCCCACAAGACACGAGGCGTTTAGCGACAGGGGGTGGCAGCTTGTCATAAACGCTACCGCGACACCGAGCGAGACGTTGACCATAGAAGCTCTCGTGCAGGAGCTGGAGGCACTCGCTGCTGAAGAGGAACAAGCGGTGACTTCGTCTACTGTGCCGACGCTAGACCAGATCACACATCGACTTGAATCGGCGAGAAGCCTGGATTTGGATCAGACGGACAAAGTCCAGACGAGTCTGCTGATACAACTAACGGCACTCGTTGCCGATCTTACCAAGGCGGAACGGGAGCCAGCATTGCTGAGGCGATGCTTCGAAGTGATCGATCGATTTGCCCTTCACCTCGAGACCACCAGTGCTCTCAACGAAGCAGAAACTCACTCAGCTGGACGCCGACGCTCTGGAATCATGATGTCGCTCCACACCGAAATTGAACGCATTGCACGCGAGATACAGCCTGACCAAGCCACCAACGGAGTCAAGTCGCGCGCTGTGTGGCACGTTACATATGCCCAGAGCTGGCGTGAGCATCAGCTACAGTTTGAAAAGGAGCTCGAGATGGTGTGCCATCCCCGATCGCCAAACCAAGCTACGAGGACTTCCGTCGAGCAGCTCTACTGCACGCTCTTTGAGATCACCTGGCAACGTGGATGGTACTCAGAAATCTCGCACGAAGTAATGCAGAGAGCAACCAACAGCATCGTCGAGCAGGTTGGAGAATCGCTGCCCGATTGGTTCTTCCCGTGGTACGAAGTCACACTTGCCAGTCCCAAACCCTTCTCCAAAGGCGGCTTCGGAGAGGTCTACCAAGGCAAGTGGATGGGCTCCGACGTCGTCGTCAAAAAGTGTATCACATTCGACCAGCATATCTTTGTCCGCGAGGTGACGCTCTGGTTCTCGCTCCACCACCCGAATGTCGTGAAGCTCTTCGGTGCGTGCCACGTTGGCCAGCAAATGTTTGTGGCCGAGTGGGCGACGTACGGTCAACTCGACACTTACCTTGCCGCCACCAAGCGGATCGGTCGCTCGGTCGTGTGGGAGAAGCTGCACGAGGCTGCACTTGGCCTGCGATACCTGCACTTGCACGACATCGTGCATCGTGACCTCAAGTGCAACAACGTGTTAGTGGGCCGCGACGAGAAGGCCAAGATCACGGACTTTGGGCTGAGTTCATTGACTCAAACGAGCGAGGCTGGTGGTGGTAGCGAACAGCCCAAGCAGCAGGCGTTTGGGAATGCGCGATGGGCGGCTCCTGAAGTGCTTCGAGGCAAGAAACCGTCGTATCAGTCGGACGTGTACTCGTTTGGCTTGTGCGTGGTCGAGGCTGTGACGGGACGGCTCCCCTACGCTGATACGAGAGACGGCGATGTGGTGGCAATGGCTGTGGCGGCCGGAGACTTCTTGTCTCGTCCAAAGGAGTTCGTGAGCGACGAGCACTGGGCCCTTGTGACGAGCTGCTGTACTCATGATCCTGCAGACCGCCCGTCGATGGATCAGCTCGTTCTGACGCTCGCACAGTTTGCAGAGGACGAGCGTCGCGATGGAAACATTTTCATCAGCGCTTGTGAGCCTGCTGTCGTGGAACGAGAGGAGACTGCAAAGGCGATGAATGATGTCGTTTCGGAGGCGAGCCAACGTGACACACGTGGTGCGAAGGTCGTTGATCGCAGAACGCCATCCGGTGAAAGCGTGGTGGTTGAGGAGGAGTCGATACCGCACCTGGTGGAGTATGCCGCATCTGGCGAGAAGAGGAGTTTACTTGAAGCCTCAGTGTACTTCAGCGCCAGGAGTTCGTGACCAGAAATAGCAGCAGCGACGCACCAACGGTATCCGCCCGTACCAGCTCGCAACCGCCGACAACAGCGACTGCATGAATAAAATTTTCACCTTTGCGTGCTCCGAGAGCGTGATGTGGTCAGGGTCCATAGTCAGTGCGAGAGTCCTGTAGACGCCCGCGTCCGCACGTCCGATGAACACTTGTCGCAGACGAGGGCAGTGGGCCACAAGCGCGTCGACGAGCGAGCTCCCGATTGGCGACTGCTTGGCACTGACTATGAAGCTCATCAGGTGGCTGCCAACGCGTGCCAGCAGCGCGTCGATCGTGCGGATCGCTGCCTGACCACTTCCTTCTATCACGTAGAAGTTCAAGTCGCGTAGCTGACTCGGCTCTCGCGTCCACACTGTCGTGGCGTGCAACTCGAATGCGTCATCACACGGAAGGTGGCTCCAAATGAAGCGTCCGCAGCGTGTCTGCTCAGGCTTCGAGCACCGTCTTGAGCGTCCCACACGTCAGTGTGCAGCTTGCCCAAGACCCCGCTGCCGCCAATCGCTACCGGCGCAGCTTGGCGCAGTGAGGCCCAGGTTGCAGCTCGCTTAGGGGACGCTCGTCGACACGCAGATGATATCCTTCAGCTGCAACAGCTCGCGCCACGCGCGCGCGAGATCTAGCCGCGTAGTGTAAACGCTCACCGCTCTCTTCGCAACAGCCCATTAGGCATACTCTAAGCTAGTAGATTTTCATGGCAGACTCCGACACTCTTCTACTACGTAGTATTAGAGTGGTAATTGCGCCATGTTATACGTTGTTACAGGTCACCGAATGCCCAGATAAGGCGTGCCACCGCCCTTGACACTGTCGAGCCCCTGTGGCAGTCGGAGCTGCGTGTCGGAATCCACGCACTCCGCCCGCAGTGGCGTGAAGTGTTTATTCCGCTCCACTAGCATCATGGGGAGCACCTCGTAGAGCGTCACGTTGGCGTTCACTTGGGGCACGATGAACTCGCCCAAGCACTCGAGGTACACGGGCAGAGACAATTCCTCGCGGTGGTACTTGAGCCACGTCGCGACCCGTTCGGTCAGAAGGATCTGGCCGCCACTGCCGAGGTCTCCGACATACTCGGCGATGACTTCGCTCACGCCAGTATACGTGGCCTTGCCCGTGACGGCGTGGACGTCCTCAACCAGCGCGCCCTCCGACTCGGACGCGTCGTGGATGCCCATGCGGACCCGTAGGCCGTTGAAGATGACTCTCCGCCCACTGCGCAGCTTGGTCGTCGCGGGGACGGCCCCGTGGATCTCCTTGGGCCAGTCGGCGACCATGAGCTGCAGCTGAACATCCATACAGTACTCGATCGCTTGGCGATTGGACCGGAAGGCGACTTGGAACGCGTCTCCGACCGTCGTGATCTCGTAGCCGTGGTACTTGGGCAGCGTTGACCGCAGGATGTTGTCATGGATCTCGACCGCCTTCTCCATCATCTCTCCTCGTCCGATCGCCCAAAGCGCACTCGATGACTCGATGTCCGTGTACACGAACACAGGCGTCAGCGTGGGTGCTTCCAGGTCTTCGTAGACAGGAGCGGCACTCGGCCCGTTGAGGCGACTGTGCAGATACTCGGCTTCAAAGCCCTCGGGCAGACACGCCGAGCACGCGCTGAACACGCAGGCCTGAGAGCAACTCGTGGTGATCGACAGCATGAGTCCCGACGCGCTGTACATGATCATGCTGACGCCCACGAGTCGAGCGACGTCGTCGCTGACAGTCAGTTCGCGGTCGTAAATGATGATCGTCACGAGCTGAAACTGGAACGAAAACAGGATGTACACGAGCCTTATGGATCACAACATCAACATCAGCGTGAGCGACCGTATCGATTGAAGCAGCAAGACAGCCACACGTACAAGATGCGCTTGAGCCGCTGGTAGACAGGCGACGCGACGAACGTGCCCTGGATGGTCTCGAACTTGCGACCGCTGACCTTGAGCATGATGAGCTGCGCCGCCATGAATATCATCGACACAAACTCGACGTAGCTCACCGCGAGCGAGAGCCGCAGCGTGTGCCTGTTGTATCCGCCTTCAGTCACACACAGCACGAGGTCGGCGACGGCGTACAGCCCGACCACGACGAGGATGACGACGGCGTAGATCAGGATGCGGCGCTGCTCCTTCTTCACGCCACGGTCCATCGAGGTCTTGGCGAGCCGCCACAGCTCGTACGCCAGCGGGAACAGCGTGGCGGCGACACCACACGTCGCGATGTCTCCGAGACACAGCACCAGCGTCATGAACGGCCATTTGGAGGCGCCTAAAAACGGAACTGCGTGGACACCGAGCCGGTCAAACTGTTCTCTGGAGAGCACGCTGCTGGCGGGCAGTAGCTGGGTGGAGTTCGAGTCGATCGCGTTGTCAAGCGGCGCGTCGAAGTCGACTTCGGGGAGCGTGATCATCCAGACGCAGAAGATGGACCGGAAGAAGCACATGAGGAACACGTAGAGGAAGAAGAGCCAGAAGAGCCACCGCACGCTGGACGCATGGACGTCCCAGCGGCAGCGCAGATGCAGCGTCGTGAGGAACGTGGCGACGGTGGACGCGAGCACCATGGCAGTCGCGATGGGCGTCCACACTAAGCCCATGGCGTCACACAAGGCGTCACGTGTCCCGACCGAAACAGGACACTGGCGACTTGTCAGCGCGTCTATGACGGCGGCTGTGTGGCTTTCTGCTCCACCGAGCCAAGCAATCTACTGTATTTGTCTCATTATGAGACTGTCGCTGGATCAGCCAGAAGAAATGCGAGCGAACAGGAGGATGACGCCCAGCAGGTGAACCGGCGACCCGCAGAGACTCACGGACACAGGAGTCGCCAGTCCAGACGTAATCATGCATAGTACTGTAACAAAGCGTGTTAAGTACGATTCTGGCTTCAAGTTGGGTGATGGCTTCTTGGCTTCTTGGCTTCTTTCTGCATGCCAGTCGGCACTGCCGAGGACAATGAGGTCTAGCTTCAAGACGACGGGGACGGCGGTGAACATACGTGGCTGCAACGAATGCTCCGATGGAGACACTCCCGGACGACGGCGTCCTTTGTGAAACAATCAGAACGACGCTTCAGCACATCGACTTGGTCCTTCTTGGAAGCCTTGATGGCCCTTACATCGTGGAATGTTGAGCGAAGGTTGTTTGCCTCCCTCGAATGTCGTACGAAGGTCCAGAGTTTGATAACTGTGACACACAGGTTTCTTCACCGACTGAAGCGACAAGTGGGTACAGGAATGCTTTGTGAGAGACTATTGATTGTTGGGATCAACCTTGGCATGAAAACATCAACTTGAGGTGTCATTATCCAATTAATTTCAAAAAGGTTCAAATCATTCATTATTACGGGCAAAATTCCATTCAAACTCGGGAAATACGAGTGCATTTCTAGCGAGTTTTCTTCGTTCACACCGTCGTCGGATAGCCGCCGTCGGAAGATCACAAGTTGGCCCCCAGGCCTGATAACGTTAAGATGACCGCCGTCGGAGTACGTAGTTCCTCGTGCTATCCTCTTGCTATCCCCACTCTCCATTTGGATTAATCCACTCCAAGACGAACCATGGCCCCTCGTCAAGCCACACTCCAGCCCAGCAGCATCGACCAGTTCCCGGCGCCAGCGCCAGCAATCGGAGACTCCAGCATTGCACTCCTGATCATCGGCGCTGGGCCCCACGCTCTCGCTCTGCTGCTCAGCCTGCTCGAAGAGGACCGTCGCAGTGAATGCACCGAGGCCGAGTCGATCAATCTGGCCTTTTGGCGGCGTCGCCTAGGCGTGAACTCGCGCTCCAAGCAAGGAGAGAAGACTCGCGGCGAGTCACTCAAGCGCAACATCCGTGTCGTGGACCCATCAGGCAAGTGGCTCCATAAGTGGAACTCGAACTTCGAGTCCTTCGACATCCCGTTCCTTCGAAGCCCGACTGCTGTGCATTTGGATCCGCTGCGGACCGACGCGCTTCGTGATTTCGCGGCTCACAACGGACGCTTGGGCTCGGACATCATCGACCCGCCCGAGTGTATTCATTTCTCCAAACGGAGCCGACAGTTTGCCCAGAACACCTCCATGTTCAACGAGAGCCAGCGTGCGTTCTTCGGTTGTCCAAGCTCGAAGCTCTTTCGACAGTTCAACGACGAGCTGCTCGAGTACTACGGCGTCGGCAAGATGGTCGAGCCGACTGGTGTTGTTCATCTCGAGCCAGCGCCACAGAGCCACGGGTTTGTCGCTACACTGGGCAGTGGCGAGCGACTCCACGCAGAGATGGTGGTGGCAGCCATCGGGACCCAGAATGTCCCGCGGCTGCCGCCGTGGGCTACCGCATCGATCATGGCGACGCCAGCTACCGAGCCGCTGCCCGCTGTGATGCACGCGTGGGACTTTCCAATGATGCAACCGGAAGTCCACCGTGCCATCAGAGGCTCTCAGGTCGCACGTGTGCTGGTGGTCGGAGGAGGACTCACGTCGGTCCACATTTCGAAGCAGTTGATCAAGGCTGGGGCCAAGCACGTCTTCCTAATGACGCGGAAGGAGCGACTCACCGTGCAGCCCTACGACGTGGCACTTGACTGGGTGGCGCCGACCACACGTCAGAAGAAACAAGCCGAGTTCTACGCGACGGACGACCCCGCGGAGCGGCTTGCCATGGTGCGAGCTGCTCGACAGGGCGGCAGCGTGACCCAAGCAGCTCTGGACGAGCTCCACGCTGTAGCGACTCACGGAAACTACTCCCACTTGCCCAAGTGCACTGTGCAGTCGGTCGAGAAGCTACAGCGTGGTGTGCGAGTCACGTACATGGATGGAATCAACGGCAAGACAACCGAGACAAACGTCGACCTCGTGATCCTCGCAACTGGCTCGACGACGGACATCAATCAAGAATCTCTGTTCTTTCGAACCAAACCCGCGCTACCGGACACCGCGGTGGTAGGTGGATTCCCCGTTCTTGACAAGGACCTTCGATGGACACCTGAGCGAGATCTCTTCGTTATCGGAGCCTACGCTGCGCTGCAGTTGGGGCCAACTGCAGGGAACCTCATGGGGGCGCTTTTGGCTGCGGGTCGGTTGACCGAGAGGCTACTAGAGCGAATGCCTGCACCGAAGAGGAATGCAGCACGTCACGCAGCGCTGCATCGCCTGAGCCGAATGGAGAATCTCTACGCGGCGTTTGATGTGGAGTCAGATACGGAAGATGAGGACCACTGATGAGATATCATGCGTTTGCACACGTCGCATACTAGCAACAACTTCAACATAAAGGGCATATTTTGATTCAATAGAATTCATTTTCTACAATTCGAATTCCTCCGCGTGGACGTCGAAGCCATGCGCGCCAAGCTCAGCTACCGCGAGCTCTGTGGCTTCCTTCAGCGCCTCCGGACCCGACACAAACACACCGACGACGTCGCCAGTATCGCGCTCACGCTTGTGGTCTTCGCCGACTTCAGCCAGCAGCTCCTTCATATCGGGACGGCGGCCCACTGTGACGTCGTAGGACGCCACCAAGTCACGTAGCGACTGGAGGTCACCATCGTCACGGAACGCTGGTAGTTTCATCGACTGGTCCCAGTACACTCCCTCCATCGCCTCTTCCTTCGCACGTCGGCGAGCCTTGAAGACCCGTTCAAGCAGCACGGCGACGTACACGACCAGCGGCGCGAGGAAGACCACGGCGATCTCCACTGTGTACTGCACCATCCAGAGCTGTGACTCCTTGCCGCCGTCGACGATCTGGCCGTTGCCGTACTCGAGCCACGCGACCAAGTAGACTGCGAGGAACGTCACCAAGACAACCGTCACGGCCTTGACGCCTGGAGTGCTCAGTTTCACGGCGAACGGCGTCGCTTTAGCCCCAGCGGCGGTTTGCGACCACGAAGCATCCGACTTTGCGGATGGCTCGACAGCCTTCGTGCCCATCTGGAGGCTTTGATTCAGCAGCGCATCTTCCGGTGTGCGAGTCAAGAAGAGGCGACACGTGAAGAAGTCTCCACGCGGGTCCAGCTCCCGCAGCTGCGAGAGTACGGGGTGGAGCAGCTCCAGCAGCGACAGCTCGCGGAACGTGACCACCAGAAGCACACGCTGGCGTGGGGCCGCGTTGCCCTTGCGTGATAGTGTCACCACCAAGTCTTCGAGGATCGCGAGGATGGGCGTGACGCCGATGCCGCCAGCGACAAGACAGAGTGTCGAGTACTCGGCGTACTTGTCGAGCGACTCCCCGTAGTATCCGTCCATGTACATCGTCGGCGTGACGTTTGAAGCCGTGCACGTCTCAGCGTGGGTCGCAAGTTCCTGCGTCCAGTCGCCCAGCGACTTCAGCAGGATCGTGAGCGAGTGCTTGGAGCTCTTGGGCGACGACGCGATCGTGAACGGATGCCACTGCAGCTTGGAGACAGCGGGCGCGTTCAAGTACACGAACTGGCCAATGGCGTACGCACCGCCGTCGTGCTCGGAGCGAGCGAGCACGATCTTGATGATGCCGTCCGGAAGCACCGTGAACTCCCGCACGAGCACGGGCCAGAAGGCGTTGGAGCTCGACACCGCGCGGTCGATGAGGTACACGAGGAACGACGGGAAGATGAACCACGTGGTCGTGGGCCAGTGGAGTACCGTGAAGATCACGCCCGGGATGAAGAGGTGGTGCACGTAGTAGAAGCTCTCGTACATGTGGCGTCGCACCCACGGCAGCGAGAGCGCCGAGAGCGCGAGGAAGCACAGCAGCGCGAGCTCGCCGTAGACGTTGAACCACACGTGGCGTCCCTCGGACTTCTGGTCGACCTTGCAGGTGAAGCAAGGCAACGCCTCGTCGAGCCACGTGTGCTGCTTCAGCCACATCCAGTAGTACGGGATCGTGTGGAGTACGCCCGTGAGCACGACCATGACGCCGCACCAGCGGTGGTACTTGACGCCGTTCGCGTACGAGATGCCCAGCAGCTCCATCCACACGCAGTTACGCGTCGCCGGCAGGAAGAGAAACGCCATGTTCCACACGCACGTGTACCCGAAGAGCAGTCCGATCTGGCTCAGGTACGAGTCGATCGTGAGCTCCTGGCCCTTGAGGTACCCCATGTACGCGTCGTACTGGTACCAGGACACGAAGATGTTGCCGCCCACGAGGAAGACGACGAGGAAGAGCAGCTCGCCGTAGCCGAACGGACTCAGTCGGCCGAACACGAACGGCTTGCGGCGCAGCACCATCGCCACGCGGAGCACGTGGCGCGACGTGATGCGACGCACGTTGAAGTGGCGAAGCAGCGGCACGAGAACCATGGCGAGCAGCGTGGGCACGAATAGTCCGAGGAACAGGTACGTGGGCAGCGTCATCTCGCTGTGGCCCGGAGTGACTGTCGGGTCGGCCTCGAGCTCCTCGTCGGACGGCACGCCCCACCACACCGCGAGCTTCGGGTCGATCTTCCAGTAGTACGGCGTGAGGTAGACTACGGCGGCCGTGTAGTACAACGCGAGGGACGCGAAGGCGAGGAACAGCGCGATGCTGCCGACGTACCAGTGCCGCGCAGTCCAAGACGGGGAGGCAGGTGGCTGCTCATGGCTGGGAGAGTGCACGGCCGTGTAGGGCCCAGCGTCGGGAGTGAGTGGCACTGAAGAAGACGCCATTGGACGACCTCACAGGACAATTGGCAAGTGGCCTCTAGCGTAATAGGCGTTCAAATCCGAGGGTCACAGACGCAACGATCGCGCGGCCGTCCCTGAGCCAGTCAAAGTACTATACGCGGAGGGCCACACAAACCACACAAGCACGCACAGTGCCGTGCGCCTTACTGAAGAGCGTCGTGGCGGACAAAAAAGATCGCCGGCACAGCCAAAACGGCCGATTGCAGGAATACCTTGGGATGGGGAGCAATCAGTGATTGCTCCACTTGAGTGTAGCCATTTGAGAGGCCGTGGCAGCGTATTTAATCTTTGTATCGAACACCACGCTGAGCCGTGGCACCAATGGGGTCGGTCTCAGCGCGTGGCCCCAACCAGTGGCTGACAGGTTGAAGTGGCGAGGTTCTGGCGATCTCAGTCCTGGCCACACGCCTGGCGTGCAGTGATTGGCTGGGTTCGGAGCGGAGCCTGCCACCGGCCAATGGCAGCGCAGTGCCAAGTATCACGTCGTCCACCAACCTGGTGGCCGTGAAGGCATCCTCTATGAGTTATATGCAATGGGGTTTGTGGAAGTTCACTCCTTTCAGTACAGATGAGGTGTCTGCCAGCAACCAACCACACTCACTTGCACACAGACAGACACATGGCCAGGTTGTCCATTAAGAAAGACATGCACGCCTCACTGTCTTTTGGTTGCATCGTTTGTGACGACATGTATATTTGCTTCGTCCTTCCTACATTTACCCCAACAGCTCCTGATTATTAAATGAGCGCATCTCGTGCGGAGTACCAGAGACCTTCTCGCTGAGAACAGGAGGCACAGCTCTCACCCTAGGCAATATCTCTAAACGAGCATCAACAGTACAAGAGCTACTTTGCCCAGCACGAGCATCGTCTTACCGGAAATCTTCCAAAAGTCAGGCTTGGTGCGAGCGAGGTCGTCCTGCACTTTCGCCAGCGCTCGCTTGTCGGTCTCAAGTGCCGAGACCTTACGCTGAAAGCTGTCCACAGACGACTGGAAGCCGGCCACTTCGATCGTGGCCACGACGTTGTGCGGAATCCACGCCGTCGGTAGCTGCTCGATGCTCGAGCGCAGAGCCGACGGAAGTTGGACGATCGTGTTGTCCTCGTCGACGAGTTCCGGGAACTCGGGCACGACCACGACGTACGGAGTCTGGTACTTGCCGCAGTTGACCAGCGCGACGACGCGTCGAAACGCAGCGTCGTCCGACACGAGACTCTTACAGGCCTTCGCACTGACGCAGTTGACGATGATCGCAAACGGCACGTTAGGGAGACGGATCGAGTCCAGCACGCGCTCCATGGTCACGAGGTCCTGGCCCACGACGTGGCTGCCTGCCTGCAGCTGGATCACGAAGCACAACTTCACGCGCGGTCCGCTGGCTCGCAGCGCGCGCGTGATGGCGTCCGCAGCCTCGCGCTCCGCCTCTCCGTCCGCCAGCCCCGGCGTGTCCGTGTACACGATGCCTCGGTTCGCGTCAACGCACGTCTGCGTGCTCTTCGTGAGGCCTCCGCCGTAGCTGATGCCCGACGGGAACACGACGCGCTGCGCGAGGCAGTTGAGCAGCGTGCTCTTGCCGACGCCCGGGTTGCCCACGAACAGCCAGCTCTCGACCATGGTGTGTACTTGCAAGGAGATGCCGACCTGGCAACAAGGGGCGTCAGCTTCGTTGTGTTTGCTGTTTCAATCTTGTGTGGGCTCCAAGTGAGGTGAAGCGCACTCTTGCGCCACTTCCTGCCACGTTCCCCGAGGGTTCCATTCGTCAAACCTCTCCCAGAGGCAGATGAGCACCCCGAGTCGGTCTGGACCACACATGGTAATTCGTGGTGCCATGGTTTCGTGAGAACGCGGTGGAGCCACCGATGTTAACTAAGGATCCAGTTGACGCTGAAATGATCCTTCATCCACAAATCCTCACCGCCTCATCTCGCCATGCGCACGCCAGTCCACACGTGGCTTAACTGGCGCCTGAAGCCCACGCGAGCCCACTGGCTGCACGCCAGCGACGGATCGTCCGCAAACGATGAACAACTGAAACCACCATGTTGGTTCGTCTCCAACCACTCCTACTGGAACGATCGCTTGGGTAAATCTCAGTAAACCCTCGTGTAGTCACTTCGACATAGAAAAGACATGCTACTACTACCAAACCTTCGAGAAAGGATCTGAACTGCCCCTGAACCATCCATGAGCCGTCCATGAGCCCACACTGCTGGACGCCAAAGACGATTTCATCTCCACGATCCTAGGACCGGCAACTAGGGCGGTCCGTGTGCTGGGCCGTTCGCATTCTCGGATTTCCACGGCTCCTCCCTCCTCCCTCTACGCACCACAAACTCGCGATCTTAACAACTGCCATGGTCAGCGAAAACCGCTTGTTCCTGGGCAACCCGGGCACGGGCAAGAGCACGCTTATCAACTGCCTCATCGGCGAGGCCACGCTCAAGTCGGGGCTCAGCTGGGGAGGCGGCCTCACGCAGACATACCACAAAGTGGAGCACAATGGCATCGCGTACATGGATACGCCGGGTCTCGCTGACGATACCATTGCGGCAGCGGCCGCCGAGGCCATCACCATGGCGCTCAAGCAAGGCGGCAAGTACAAGCTCTTCTTCATGATGCGTCTCCAGAACGGTCGCGTGGTCTGCGAGGACATGGCGACGCTCGAGCGCGTGCTTGATGCGATTGACATGGACGCCGACAAGATCAAGTTGTCATGATCACGACCATCTACTACGTCACCGACAGACGCTGTCGAGGAACAGCGTCCTTTGTCCTTCAACATCAACCCGATTCACGATCAAGTTCAACTCAGCCAACAATCGTGGGCTCCAGGACGATCACCCCAGAAGC
>JAADXN010000702.1:0-17229 GCA_023337875.1 Pythium apleroticum | reverse complement strand
CTTGCCGGTCTTGCAGCGCTGCGTCACGCCGGCGCCACACGAGCCCTCGGGCAGCTCACTCACACACAGCATCCAGCAGTAGGCGGCGCTGGTGTTGCTGGCTGGCGTCGTGCACTCGCAGTTCTCCTCGCACAGGCGGTCGGCACCCGGGCGGCTTGTCGGACTCAGGTTGCACTGGATCGAGCACGGCGTCTTCGGGTCCTTGCCGGGCTTCGGGAAGCACTTCTTGACGGTACACGCCTTGTCGCTGTCATGGAGACGGCGGCCGCGTGGACACGCCAGCGTCGCGAAGCCTGAGGCACCCTCGTCCATGTTGTGGTCCATGAGGTAGCGCGACGTGCGCTGGGCAAAGTCTCCGAACGTCATGCCGACGTTCAGCATGCGCTCCTCAGCCGACAGCAGCACCATCTTGCCGAACCACGCACGGATGAGACGCGTGGCGTCGGTCTGGGCCAGCGTCGGGTACTTCATGGCGTGGGGCACAGGACGCAGAGCGGGGGTCGAGCGGATCCACTCCTGGAAGCCCGAGCCCACCATGAGCACGAGCTCGTCCTCCTTGATCACCGGACGCACGAGCTTACCGGCGCGGTTCTCAATGAGCAGACCGCTCTCGTACGTCGTGAGGGTCTTGGGCTGGGCCTCGTTGGTGGCGCTGGCCACGTCAAAGTACTTGGGGGCCGTCATGGCGATCAGCATGCCGTTGTCCGTGTGCAACTCCAGCGAGAGCAGGTCGTCGGCGTTTTGGGCCTCAGCCGAGCCAGCGTGCGACGACGACGACGCCTCATAGGCGTGGAAGTGGTCCAAGTGGACCGACTCGCTCATGATCTGGGAGCCCGAGAGCTTCTCGTGGCTCGTGACCTGGAAGCCCGTGGCGTCGAGCGACTTGCCCAGCGACGCCACCGTGATCTCCACCAGCTCGCTCAGCTGGCGGTACTTGGCCACGTACTCTGGGCAGCGCGTGCGTGTGTCTTCGGCGGCCGTCGCCAGTCGCTTGCCCGACGTCGTGCTGATGGTGAAGCGCTGCGTGCCGTCCTGCAGCGTCTTGTACTGGAGGAACGCGTCGCCCTGACGGCTCGCCGCCAGTGCGCACTGCGTGGCCTCCTGCAAGTAGGCCGCCCGCAGCTCCGTGTACAGAGGGATGTTCTTGAGCGAGATGATGCCGTCCTGCTGCAGCGCCGTGAGGATCTCCTTGGAGGACGAGCCCAGCGACGAGAAGTCGAAGGCCGGCACGTCGAAGGCGTCGAGGTCGGCCGACGCCAACGCCGAAGCGGACGCCGAGAGCGCGAGGACTGCAGCGAGAGCCAAGTACACTGGACGCAGCATGGTGGGGGGAGGCGGTGGAGGCTTGGCGCTGGCGAGGAGGATTGCAGAGTAAGCAGCTCAGTCGTGGATGGATGCGTCCGGTGGTCTTGAGTGGTGGCATGGGAGGACGCGTCGTCACGGTGGACGAGTATGCGTACAGGTAGCTGCTCATGTGGGCGGGGGGATCCTGTGGGGGCAAGTCAACAATTGCAGGGCGGTGGTCAGAGCGGATCCAGCTGCGTGAAGGAGGATGTTCATCAGCCTGATGATCAGGCGGTGACGAGTCGTGACGACGTGAACGTGGTGGCAGACAGCCTGCCAGTGCCAGCCAGTTGATGTGTGGCGAGGATATGGTGCGAAAGATTCGCCCAGGTGCTGGTGGAGTCCGAGAAAGTGTATACTGGAAGACCAGAAGAATACTGAAGGGAGACTGCCTGTCAACAATTGCACCAGTGCAAGACGAGCGACTAAATCAGGTGACGAGCAAGTTGTGCTAGTTGGTCCAGTTCGTGCGCGTGCCGCTGTCAACAATACACGGGAGGATGGACAGTAGAACGCGGGCGTCAGCATCTGCGTGTTCAGATGGTGGACCCCACCAAATATCCGCGAGCCAGGAGCCCCTCGCGATTGTTGACAGGACAGGACACCTCTCTGCCCAGACCACCGGGAGCGCGTCATGCGGCTTGCTCACCACCGCCGCCTCCTCCCGCCCCCACGTCCCCCATGACCACCGACACGGCGCGGCCTGAACGTGCACCATTCCCCAATTCTCTGGCGACGGCCCCTCTCTCTCGCGCTCAAGCTCCATCTCACCAACCGCCGTCTCCCTCTCCACAATGCCTCGCATCGCCTCGGCCTCCTCGCTCGTACTGGTTGCGGCGTTGGCGGCGACTGCCTCCGTTGACGTGGATGCGTGGCCGCAGTTCCTGTCCATGGTGCCCAACGGACGCTCGGTGGACTTTGGCGTCGTGAACCTTGGCCACGCGGAGGGCAGTCTGCAGCGCAACCCGTTCGGACTTGCGTTTGACGTTGGCCGCAACTGGACCAAGGAGTTCTGTCAGGCGGACTCGGACGGCGACGGACAGACGAACGGCCAGGAGCTGGGCGACCCGTGCTGCGTGTGGTCCATCGGCAAGGACTCGCTGCTGCAACGCACGAACGGCACGTCGAATCCGGGCAACAAGTTGAGCACGGCGGATCCAAACCTGTGGAAGAACGTCGACTGCAAACTCGCAGCAAGCGAAGCGGCGTCTGCGGCCTCGACATCTGCACCCGCACCTACGGCAGCGTCTTCTTCGGCGGCGCTCCCGTACGTGGCTGGTGCCTCCACACTCCTCGTGGCATCGGTGCTCGCGTTCAACTAGAGACGGGGCCTTGCATTGCATGTAGTTCGACACCCCGTGCAGTCCTTCGTAGGTACCAGTGCTCCGTTAGACGAATACAACAGTGGCGCTTTGCGTGTACGTTCTGGTATTTGTTGAAGTGAATTCGTAATGGCGAAGGAATCCTCTCACTCGACGACGTATTCCGTCTTGAAGAACTCTTCGACTGCCTGAGCTGCGTCCGCGTCGAGCACTGTGACGTCCAAAATCTGCGCGGCCGTCGCTTGGGCGAGCGCACTGATCGTTCCTTTCGTTGTTTGGTAGCAGCGGCCGAAATGAGTTGCCATCGCAAAGTTGGAAATCCAATAGACGTCGTACCGAACATGTCGAGCAGCATATCACACTCGTCCCGCGAGAGAAACGGCATGTTGAAGTGAAGGACGGCGAGTGCGTGGTCTCGAGTCAAAAGATCCGCTCGCATCTACAGCACACTCCATTAGTATCAACCAAGGACTCCTAGTAGAGGAATCAAACTGAGCGGCCGACTTGTTCGGCTAGTTGCGTGGCTTTCGCCGCCAGCTGCAGCGCGTGCTTCTCGTGAATCGCCATCTACAAAAGGACGCTCCTTTAACTCACAGACCAGGCAGCAGCTCGTCCCATCATTACACACCATGAGCTTGGTCGCAGCACCAGAAGTCGACGCTGCTCAGGATCTCGTTAGCAACCGAATCGAAGATCACAAGGCGACCTCCAACGCGTCTGCACCTGTGTAGATCCGGATCCGGAGGCCACGACGCAGATGCAGCATCTGCAGCTCATGGAGCTTCGGATAGCGATCTATCACGATGGCAAAGAGGTTCTTGAACACTTTCTCCGCCTTCTCTAGTCTGAATAAACTCAACGTTAGATGCAGTCCATCTACCGAACGAGGCAACGATTAACCTCTCAACGAGCTCCGCTGCGGCGAGATGGCGATTCTTCTTGCTGATAATCTACCGGCAGAGCCATTTGCCGTAGACGCAGTGAGTCCACACACAGCGCCATTTCAGGAAGCGAGCAATGCCTAGACGGACCGTGAAGGCGACAGGCGGGAAGTCGCCCTTGCGCTGCGAGATCATCACGTCTACACGGAGCATTAGATGGATATGCTCACGCCGTCGCCACCGACGCATGAGCCTCACCTGCCAGGCACCCAGCCGCCGCTACACAACCGCCAGTATCAGCTTTTACCATTCAACTTCCATCCATATGCAACTCACCCTTCGTGTTGTAGCCGTACACTTCGCGCAGCTCCTCCACGACTTCTCGGCGTCAGTCGCCAGACACGCTTTAGCATCGGCGCGCACATACACGTACGCTCGTCTGGCGCCGCCTGCGGATTGAACAGCAGCGTCTGGCCATTGGCGCTGCGCCGACGATCGAGCTTCCTTCCTGCCGCTGGTGCTTCCATGTTGTTGCTTCTTCAGATTCTGTTGACGCTTTGTCGTTCGCCAACAAAAACGACATGATTGAGAATGATGGTCACTTCAACCCTCACCATTGAGGGTGATGATTGGCAGAAAAAAGCACAACAAAGCGACATCTGCGACTGGTCCCAGTTCTGCATCGGTTTTTGAGAATTGGGCAATTTGTTGGATTCGTCTGTCAATTTTGTCAACCACGACGATTTCAAGAAAATCGAACATGGTGCTGCCACGTGAGAAGAAGCCGCGCATCGACGACGCTACCGGTGGCCACGCCGCACAGGCGCCTCCACGCACCCTCGCTGCTCTGCCTCACTCCGTGCTCGAAAATGTCGTCTCCTACGTCGTTGAATTCCGCCAGACGCGGAAGGAGTGCGCGCCGCGTGGTGCTCGCCCGCCCGCACCTTTCGCAGACCTCGGCTCCGTCTCGAAGGAATGGTTCTCCGTGCTGGATTCACGACTGAGTGACCAAGTGCTGAGTGAGTTTGAGGTGAAAATCACGAGCCGTACGCGCAGCCATGTGCTGGAGAAGCGCCGCCAGTTGACGCTGCGACGCGCCCGCCTCAAGGCCTTGACGCTGTCCGATTGGATCCAGGGAGACCGCAGCGGCGAAGAGATCTGGTGCGCTCTACTGAGCCTGGCACCACAAAAACTGGAGACGCTGTGCGTCGGTACTGAACGACAAGGAGCGCCGGCAGACCGACTGGCGAAGATCGTGCGTGCGGCTGCGACTTACTGTCCAGCACTTCAGCGACTCGAGTACTTGTCGTTCATTCTCAAGCCGATGAACGGCCGCCGCCTTAGTGACACCCCAGAGATGACGGAGCTCGCACGCGCAGTGTACAACGGCATGAAAGTCTGGTCCAAGCACGGTGGTTTGCGATTCGTGAGCTTCGATATGTACGAGTACATGAAGGGCCCACCAAGAGCCAAGGAGTTCTTCGAGCATGTCGCCTCGTACTGCCAGAATATCGAAGATCTGGACGGCGCGCTCACGGCAGTTGATCGCCGCAGCGGCACGACATCTGAGGAGATCTGGATGCTCGACATTGGCACGTGGGAACGGTTCTGTAGCAACTGCGTGCAACTCACCGAGTTCAACTGGGTCTGCGTTCCCTTCGCGACTCGATTCTTCCAGATTTTTGGGCAGTACAGCAAGCCCAAGCTTCAGCGGCTCACGATCTCGACGCCCGTTAACTGGAACTGGAGGCAGTACCGACGAGACGTGGATGCTTCCACCAGAACTGCCTTGGAGAAAGGTGGTTTTGCTGGCTCTGCGAAGCAAGCCCACCTCGTGCTGCAGTCGTGCCCCAGTCTCCGAGATATCACTGTGAAGTGGTACCAGCCACGATCGGCTACAGGGGAGCTCAAGATCAACCCGGAGATATTCGGCGATGACTTCTGTGAGGCTCTAGCCAAGCACTGCAAGAAGCTGAATCGGTTGGAGATCACGCCCAACGGAGACATTCACGCGCACTGGTCGCGATCAGTGGCGACGATGACAGACAGGTCTCTCCGTGCGCTCGCGACACTGCCGTCGCTCGAGTCCGTTCATCTCACAGGCCTGAACGTCGGAGGACCCGGGCTGTTCCAGCTTGTCGTGAACCATGCCGCGGATACAACAGCGAAGCGCCAGTACCGCCTCGCTTTGGGTGACTCGTCCAACACTGTTACCGCAATGACATTCTACCAGGCATTGATGGGGTTTCTCACGCGGCTCGTGGACTACGACGGTGAGTTGCCGTGTGCCAAGCGCCCCGTTGAGCTCCACTTGGTGAACATGAAGTTGTCATCAGTGGAGAGAGAGTGGAGCGCCATGTATTTCGCGAACATCCGCAGCGTCGCAGCTCTTGCGATGGAGAAGCACCCATCGATTCGCCTGCGAGGACTCGTGCGAGGCCACTTCGACGACAACGATACGTTCACGCGTATTGCTGAATTCAATTTCTCGACCGACTCGAACTCCATTCTCGAATGGAATGACGGCGCTTATGAGGACGAGGTCCAAGAATTCACGGTCGACAGCGTGTTCTTCAAATGCAAGTACTTGAACATCCCAAACGACGACGGCGACGATGAGAGACGACCAGATCAGACGGATTCGGACAGCGACGACGGCGTCGGCGAGTTCGATGAGGGCGACAGTGCCGACGACAGCGCCGCGTAATGTAAACGCAACCACGGGCACGGTCACGAGACGTCGTCCCTTGAACAGTTATCACCAGTCATCAACGTCAAACCGATCAGTCCGGTAACACCGTAATGAGCCATTCCTACGCGTTCATGAATGCCATGGGCATTTCCCCATGCTCGTATTTGATTGCACTGTAGTCATGGCGGGGCTTCGGCGCCAACGTGGCCGGCCATCTCTTGTCGTGGATGCTGCGAGTCCAGACAGCGCACAACCCAGATCGCCGCGAACGTGATGATGATCTGAAAGGCCGGATCTCCACCTCCATCTTCCTCTTCCTTTCATCAATGAAGTCGTCGCCACTAGCGAATCCAACTCCAGTGGGCTGGACTGAAATCCAGTGAACTGCCTGCCTCAAAGAGCTGCCGGTGCTTTCGGCGTGGGCATCTTGAAGTTCAAGTTTTCGCCGGTAAAATCCGTTCTGTACGGAAGGGCTGTTTGTAATGAGGTTTTTTGGATTGACTGATTGGTTGTTGGAGTGTTCCCAACAATTACGTTGGTGCTTTTTCGTTTTTCGTTTTTGTTTGTCTGGTCGGCGCCAGCTGAGTTGGGTCGTGGGGTTTTGCCGGCGATAGAGAGAGTGAGCACCCAGCTGGTGAACTGGGTATGGAGCAGCCTCACAACGACCGAATTGGGACAGTCACCGCACAGACACTGCAAGCATTTTTGTGGCTCAGTGCCCCTTCAGCGCCCCAGTAGAAGCGACCGACGTCACCAACGTCGCCACCGCCACGCAACACCAGTCGTGCCGGCGGAATTGTTGGCAGTTTTCGCGCTAGCTGCGTAGCTGCGCGTGTCGCACCTGGTCAAAAGGAGAAGAAACCAAGAGAGAAAACGAGAAATCGCGAAAGAAACAACAAAATATCGAACGCGCGGCATCCAACAAAACAGAAAGATCGAACCTGCTCGGTGACCAGTCCTCGTGAACTGAACCGCCTTCTTCAAAAATACGGAAAGCCCGCAGCAACGCAACGGCTCCAAAGAAAAGAACTGGGAGAAAACGAGAAGATTCCCCACGTGGTGCCGGGTATCGTTGGTTGTTTTGACCCAACAAACCGCCGCGCGCCCAAGCTTCCACCAACTTCCACCAAAACCCCAGAAAAGCCAACAAAACCAGCAATTGCGAACCGCCAACACCAACAGCAACCCGCGAAGCTTAACGAATATGACGCCCGACGACGACTCGCTGCGCGTGGATGCCACGCCGTCCGCAGAGCTCCAGCGGCGCATGAGCGCAGCCTCAGTCTCTGGCTACGCGACTCCGCCGCCCTCGCGTCGCGGGAGCCTCTACGGCGACGACACGGCGCCGCCGTCCCGACGGTCGAGTGTGTACGACCACGTCGTCCCCACAGACCCGACCGACGACCAGACGCAGCCGCCGCCGTCTGGACGGTCCAGCATCATCGCGACTGCGCTGGATGAGCAGCCGCCCCCTCCCGACAGCTCGCAGCCACCGCGGAAGCGCACGGAGCGCCTCCACGGCGCCATGTTCTCCATGGACCAGATCTTCTCGCGGGACTTGCGCATCACAGGCGTCTCGAAGAAAGGCTCGAGTTGGCGCTACCACATCGAGGTGCTGGACCTGCGCGGCTCGCTCATGCCATTCACGGACTCGTTCACGTCCACGGCCACGTCGACTGCCGGCAACGCGACCGCCGGGTCGTCGTCGTCGGCCGCCAACTCGCCGGCGTCGTCGTCCATCGCGTCGCTGTCGTCGCTGTCGTTCACCACGGACTCGCGCGCGCCGTCCAGCCTGCCGCCCGTCGTGCGCTACTCGGTCATGCGGCGGTACAACGACTTCCGCCAGTTGTATCTCTATCTGCTGGACGCGTACCCGGCGGACGTGCTCGAGACGCTGCCCAAGTTCCCGGACGGAGGACTCTTCTCGTACTTTCGCGGCGACGACCCCAAGCTGCTGCAGTACCGCAAGGACCAGCTCCAGCGGTTCCTGCGCGCGCTGGACGAGAACGAGGACACCAAGTGGAGCCGCGCGTTCCGGTACTTTCTGAACCCAGAGATCGAGGAGCTCACGACGCTGGGCGGGTCGTTCGCCGCGAGCGTCGACGCCGCGCCGTCGTCCGTGTCGTCGTCGTCGTGGGCCGGCATGGGGCTCTCGCGGATCAACACCGAGTCGGGCTACGTGTCGCTGTCGTACGTCAAGTCACCCGAGATCCGCTTCAAGAAGCAGCTCTCGGACGGCCGCGGCGACTGGAAGCGGCGCAAGCTGCTGCGTGCGAACCGAGGCGAAGGCGCCGACGACGCCATGCAGACCGAGGGCAAGAAGCGCGCCAAGCGGCTGGATCTGGCGCCCGAACGCGACCAGAGCGACACGGGCGACGAGGAGGAGGACGACTCGGGGGACGAGGAGTCGCGGAAGCCCTGCACGGAGCTCATGAAGCTGCTGTCGCTGGATCCGCCCGTGGAAAAGTAGAGTAGTGTTAGGGAAGAAGTAGTCGTAGCCATTAGAGAGACAGGACACACACATACACACTCGTAGCAGTACAGACAGGATAGTAGTCTAGTCGGTCGTCGTAGTCAGAAGAAGCAGAAGTCGTAGAAGTAATCAGCAGTAGTATATTATAAGTTGACTGGGGGCGTCCGTCACGTTGCAAGCCAAAAAAGAAGAAGAGAAATGAAAGCGGGAAGACGGGAAGGAGGCACACATGAACAGCTCCAGTGGGAGGCGCCCGCCAGTCGAACGACGCTGGCTGGGTGGCTACAAGCGGGGCTTAGAAGGGCTCGCACTCGACCCAGCCAGAGGACTGCAGGCTCTCGATGCCAGCAGAGCCACGCAGGAACGGGCGGATCTCGCAGCGACGCAGCGCCACGTGGTCCACGGTCACGCGGACCTTCTGACCCGTGGACAGCTTGACGAAGATCTGGCATCGTCACAATGAACGAACGATGAGGATTTTCACGAGAGGAATCGAGAGAGAGAGGGAGGTTGGTTGGCGTACCTCGACGTCGCTGACGGACGAGATGACGCCGATGTAGTCTTCTTTCAGCACGGGCGTGGTCACGACGACCTCGTCGCCCTCTTCGAAGACGTACTTGCCGCACAGCAACCGCCTCCGGTCCACTCGGACTTCTACGAACGTGCAAGAAAGGCGGTCAGTTACGCGGAACCTACACCACCGAGAAGAGAGGCAGTCAGTCGTACCGAGGCGCGGCGCGGGCAGCTCGGCGTGGAGCTTGGCGCTCGCAGAGTCTCGCGCCTGGACGATGCTCGCGAGATCCGACGTGATGTCGTCCAGGGGCAGGCGCAGCACATTGTCGGGCACTGGAGCAGAGACCTTTCGCCGCTTGAGGGACGGCGGAGCCTGTGGTGTCGCGTCCACCGAGTCCGGAGACGCCGACTGCTCGGGCTCGTCGTTCGTAGCAGGCTCTGCGGTAGGCGCAGTGGCAATAGGAGCACTAGGGGCAGGCTTCAGCTTAGCCGGCGGCAGTATCAGCGTCTTCTTGGACGCCACGACGTGGATCGGGAGCTGGTTCGTCTTGTTGAGCACCTCCAGCTCCTGCTTGAGTTGCACCAAGAGCGCATCGGCCTTGGCCAGCATCGAGTCCTTGAGTTTATCCTTGGTATCCTGCTCATGAGTCATCTTCCCATCAGTAAGCACATCCACAAGATCCACTCCGCTAATGCATTCCACAACAAAGTCACGGCTCGCACCTGCCAGATATTGTGGGCTCGCTGGACCTCGAAGCCGTACAGGTCCTGCGTGTTCTTGAGCTGCAGGTTCTTGTGCCACTCGGCCGTCTGCAGCAACCGGTTGCGCTCCTCCTTGAACTCGGCCACGCGGCGACAGTACTCGGCCAGCGTGCCATCTTCCACCATCTTCTTCTTCTTCTCCAGCTCCTGGAGCTTCTCGTCATGGAGCTCCGGACGCAAGGGCTCCTCCGGATGTTCCGACGCGATCGACGACGTGTCCGACGTCGTCGACACCACCGACTGCGAGCGCTCGCGACGCGCACGCGTGGCGTACCCCGTCGGTGCCTCCTCTTCCTCCTCCTCTTCCTCCTCCACGTCGGCCTCGCCATCCGCCACAGCGTCCAGCAGCGCCTTGGACACGCCATGGGCCTCAATCGCTGGGTCCTCCGCATCCCCGTTGTCGCGCTCCGCCTCCGCGGCGCTGCCTCGCTGGCCAGTCGCCTTGCCCTTCTTCCCCTTGCTCAGACGCGTCGTGCCCATCTCCACGGCCACCGAACTGGAATCCGTGTCCGCTCCGTCCGACGCCGACGCCGCGTCTCCTGCGCTCGCTCCGCCGCGGTCCAGCTCCCGGCGGCGTCTGCGGCTGCTCGTGCTCGTGGGGTTGCTGTTGTTGCTGTGGCCGTTGCGGCCGTTGCTGTGGCTGTTGTGGCCACTGCCACCGCCGTGGCTGTGACTTGCGCTGGTCGTGCCATTGGCTCCGGCTGCCGTGGCAGCGCGGCGAGTGGGCCGTTCCATGCTTTCGCGTGCGCTGAATCCGATGCGCCTCGTGGCGTCGCGTACAGAGCTCCGGGTCGCTTGCAATCCGCTTGCACGTCGCTCGCCGAGATCCGTTCACGTGTCGTCGGCGTGACCCAATTGTAACTTCTTGACTGAGTCGGCAGCCGCGTGAGGAAGAGCGCGGGATGCTTGCTCGTGTGGCCACCGCCCCTGTCAAAGGCGATAGGGGTGTATAGTTGCAAGAAGTCTGTCTACGCATGTCTAGAATGGTAATTATGCCATCGACAGATGGACGAGTTGGAGCATGTACAGTCGAAGGATGGATAGTAGACCCGAGGGGGACTATCAAGCGAATCTCAAGTGTAGCCATCTGGAACCTGGATCTTCTGGGTTCAAAAGTTCATCTTGCAACCAAATCACTTCACAGAAACGCGCACACCCGTCCCAGCTTTTGAAGACGGAGAGAGACTCGGGCGTTGGTGCCATTCATTCCCAGTATGAAGCAAGGCGACCTCATCTCATGCAGCTCTCGGAGGCCGACGCGTACGCCATCCTGCAGGAACACTGCACGGCTCTCCACGGTCGGCTCGTGTTCCTGCCACGCGAATTCAAGGAGACCCACAATGTCCGCAAGTGGATGGCAGTCGAGTGTCTGCAGCTCACGGACGAAGAGATCGATGGCGGCCTCGGCGTGCGGTTGCGACTGGCACTTGAGATTGTGAACGCGATGTGCAGCTGCGCTGGTTTCGAGCCCCATGCGAACTTGCCATTTTGGCGCCACGCTGTGTGTTCGCTGTTTGTCAAGTACCCGACGGATCGAAGGCGAGCAAGGTCGAGGGCTGACGGAGGTGAGCCACCAACGCCTGAGCTATGCGAGTTTCTCCCGTTGGAGAAGACGGCATTTTCCCATGTTTCCATCGACGTTGTCAACAGTGCGATCACGGGACTGACGACGCGCGTGTGCTCGCTGTGGCAGCAACTTGCCGGGGTATCGACTGACGCGGAGTCGTTTGACTTGAGCGCTGCGAAGAGCGCCTTGGCGCGAGTGGAGAGCTTCGTTGGTGGCGACCACGTGCGGCCGCTGCACTTGACACTCAACTTACCGATCGTCAGGACGCTAATGCGTTCAGTTGATCGCACGACTGTGACAGGCGCGGACATTCCCGCGTACGTCAGTACAATTGAGACCATCGGCACACATGGCGTGACTAGCAGCGCTCGTGTGGTTTGGTCCCTCGGCCTCAGTTGCCTCAAAGGATCGCCCGAACATCTATCGTGGTGGCGTCGCCTCGCCTCGGCCCATGCTAGCGTCCAGCCCCAGAGCATGTGCGTCGACTTTGAGGCTGCTCAGCAACCTTCCCAGGCGCTAGCTCTTCGACGCGCGCGTGGTCAACTACTTAGCACCTTCGTGCTTGACAAGAAGGGGCTGCAATCGTTGGAAGTTTTCTGGAGGAGCGGTGTGCAGGTGACAGGGGAAGTGTTTTCGTTGGTCCGACTCGCTGCAACGACAGGGTTCACACAGATCGTCGTGTGGGACGTTCATGCCAGTAGCGACTTCTGCGCCTGGCTCGCGTTCGCTCTGCTGCGTCCGGAGACGAAGCGCCAGTCTGTCGAAGTCGTCGTCCGTCTTGGACCCAACAACACCAACGTGATTGACGAGGCCTTGCTGGCCAGCTCTCCTCTGCGCCCCGTCGCTGAAAGGCAGCTCGCTGCAGTCACAATCTCCGATCTTCACCTTGAGTGGTACCGTCCAGGAGAAGCCGTCGCCGTCGTTCTGTCATCCAACGCGAGTGCGTTCGTCGACCCGAGATGCACAAGGTCTACGCTATTGACTACTGTCACAGAAGGAGCTCGGCTGGATGCAGTGGTTGTGCTGTCTTCGCGCGCAGTCGTAGGCGTGGTGGTCCCAGCGTACGGCCTCTGCTGGGTCGCTGCCGACGCTGTTGTGATCGCACGAGTGCCAGCAGTCAGACAGACTTCAGCCGTGGAGGTTACTGAGACCCAGGCGCTGCGTGACCTGGATACCATCGTGCGCCTCCCCTTGAGAGCGAAGATTGAGGTAGCGTTCAGGAACGGAGCGCTGGTATCGCTGACCATCTCGCACGCAGATGATCCCATGACAGCTGCGGTGTTTCGATCGCTGTTGCGATCCTGCCGTAGCTTGCGCCACTTGAAGCTCGAACGCTGTCGCGTCGACTCGATCGACCCGCTGGTGTCTGCGTATGGTGACCGCGTGCACCCCAGCCGCATATCGGACCTGTGGCTCTCCATTTCAGGCCGCAAGCGAGGTGCGCCGTTGGATTGGGTGCCGCTGATGGAGATGCTGGCGGATCCGATGCATCCAAGCGCACACGTGCTCACGCATTTTGCGATGGACAGCGTCTCGCGATCAATGATGGAAGACTTCGCGAGCGTGCTACAGTCGAATCGGTCGCTCACCAACGTCTTCTTGGACTACTTGGGGGGCACGTGGACGGAGATTGCAGACGAAAAAGCGGCGATTACGGCGCTGTTTGATCCGTTCCAAGGCCAGAACTTGGCGGATGGACGAGGACGTCGACTAGGAATGCTCAGCGCGGTGCGGTATGCTGACGAGCAGACAGGAGGGTCTCCGCGTTTGAGCGTGTTGTGTTCCGTGGATGTGGTGGCTCTGAGGGTCATTTTTGAGTTTGTTGGCCCCACGGTGGTGCGTCACGTGGGCTGGCGCCACCCAATCCCGACTGCCCCTGCGTAGGTTGAATTGCGCGCTTATAAAGAGGCCTGAAACAGAGTCGGATCATTGGCAGTAGGAGGGTATAAGCTTAGTTGCAAGAAATCCGTCTATGTGTGGCTAGCGTCGTCATTACTGTATGGACAGATTGACGGAGGGAACGTATAGCCATCTATCTGAAAACCAGATCTTGTGGTTTCAAAAGTTCATCTTTCAACATATCGCGGATCCTCAGAATTGGACACCCGTCCCAGACTTTGAAGACGGACAGAGACTCAAGCGATACCACCGTTAGTTCCACATTTCGAGTCCTGAAGAAGAACTGCATGCTGCCACCTGATGCAGCTCTCGGAGGCCGACGCGTACGCCATCCTGCAGGAACACTGCACGGCTCTCCACGGTCGGCTCGAGTTCCTGCCCCGTGAATACAAGGAGACCCACAACGTCCGCAAGTGGATGACGGTGGAGTGTCTGCAGCTCACGGACGAAGAGATCGATGGCGGCCTCGGCGTGCGGTTGCGACTGGCGCTTGAGATTGTGAACGCGATGTGCAGCTGCGCTGGCTTCGAGCCCCGTGTGAACCTGGCGTTTTGGCGCCGCGCCGTGTGCTCTCTGTGGGTCCTGTACCCTAGCGAGCTACTGGGCGGCATGGAAGCACTCAACGCACGCGAGAGATTCATGCCGGAACCGAGCGAATTCATCCCGTTTGACGCGATGGCGTTCACGAACTACTCAATCTGCGTGGTCAACAGTGACGTCAGCGGACTTACGACGCGCGTGTGCTCGCTGTGGAGGCAACTAGTCGGTGTTCCGGAAGACGTCGGAGCGCATGATGTGTCGTATGCATCACGTGCGTTGGCGCGGGTGCGCAGTTTTGTTCCTCGCGAGAGCGAGAGAACATTGAGTGTGTCACTTCACCTTCCATTCACCACGTCGACTTTCCACACGCCGTCGTTGGTGGCGAGCGCCGATATCCCTGTGTACGTACGCGCAATCAAAGTCATCGGTGCCCACGTTGCGAGAGACGACAACAGCAATTTCCGTGTGGAGTGTTCCCTGGAGGCAGAGCTCGACTCTGGTGCATCGAGTCACTTGTCGTGGGTGCGTCGACTCGCCTCCGCCCACCCCCGCGTACCGCCGTTCAGCTTATCACTCAACCACTACCATAGTGCGACTGCAGACCCGTCAGGGAAGGTGGCTATCACGCGCGCGCAGGGTCAGCTTCTCAGCACCTTCGTCCTAGAAAAGAAGACACTTCGCTACGTGGATGTGGGCTGGAAGGACTACGTATGCGTGACGGGAGAAGCCTTCTCGTTGATCCCTCGCTCCTCGCCGACAGGCCTCACGCGACTGGCGTCTCGGAAGATGCGGCGAGAGCGAGATTCGGAGTTCTGGAACTGGATCGCATACGCTTTGCTGCATCCCGAGACCAAACGCAGCCCAATCAAGATCGAGATCCGCTGCGAATCCAGCAAGACGAACGTCATTGACGAGATCTTGAGGACCAAACTTCCACTCCAACCCGTTGTGGAGCGACTGCTTGCGTCCACATCGATCACCGACAGTCATCTGCAATGGTTTCGCCCTGGGGAAGCTGTCGCTGTCGGGCTCACATCGGATGCGAGTGCTTTCTTCGATCCGCGATGCGCCGCTGACTCCGTACTGACAACACTCGCGCAAGGTACTCAAGTTGACGCGGTTGTGGTGGTCCCGTCCCGCGCAGTCGTCGGTGTGGTGGTTCCAGCGTACGGGCTTTGCTGGGTTTCTGCGGACGCTGTGGTGATCGAGCGAGTATCGACGGACTGCCAGACCTCAACCGAGGAGCCGATCGGCACACAAGCGCTTCGCGACTTGGCTTCCATTGTGCGTCTCCCGCTGGAAGCAATCCTCGACCTGGAGGTGGCGGACGGGTCAGTCGTCTCTCTTGGCAGTTCGAACTCGTCTAGGAATTTGACTGTGCTCGCGCTGCGATCACTCCTGCGCACCTGCGCACCTGCCGACACCTGCGCCGTTTGGTGGTGAGGTACTGTGTCGTGGACTCGTTCTACCCGCTCGTGGCAGCCTACACTGACCGCGCGCACCCGTGTCGCATCTCGGATCTTGATCTCGCTGTAGATAGGAGACCCGACGGCCAGCCTGTGGACTGGGTGCCGCTGATGGAGATGCTCGCCGACCCGACGCATCCAAGCGCACGAGTACTCACGCAGTTGGAACTCGACAGGCTATCGTGGCCAACGTTGGAGGACGTCGCTCGGCTACTGCACGTCAACCGGTCGCTTGCCCAGATCTCGTTGACTGTAGACCGTGGGTATCCGACGTCGTTGACGTCAGCGGAAGACCAGAAAGCTGCGATCGCGGCGTTGCTGGATCCGTTTCAAGGTCAAGTGCTGTTCGACGGTCGCGGGCCGCGGCTGGGACTGCTCAGCGTGGTGCGGTGTGCACACGAGCAGAGTGGGGTGCCGCCCCTCTCTGAAGTCTTGAGTCGGGTGGACTATGTTGTACTGCGGGCGGTCTTTGAGTTTGTTGGAGCAACCGTGACTCGCCACGTGAGCTGGCGAGACCTATGGGGTTTTCGATGAGTGAGATTCCTGCATAGTGCGAGCTCACTGACTGTGGACAGCGCCGTCAGGTCGTCGCTACATGGTGAAGTTGAGGTGTATTGTGTCACGTCAATGAAGCGAAGTCAGAATAATCGTCTATCTCTCTACTACTAGCTTCGTAGACCGTCAGCGTTCTCGTGATCCCGGGTGAGACCGCAAGAGTGTCCCGACTTACACTGCTGGAAAACACCGGCGAGATTTTGCTCATAAGATTGAGCGTGGGACTTCCACGGGAATCTCAAGTGTAGCCATCTGAGACCTGGCAGACCTGTGAGTTCAAAAACCAAATCGCGGATTTTCACAGAAAACACCAACTCACCCACGTCCCGGGCATAGAAGACAAGACGGTGGGAGACTCGACGAGGGGGGGGGGGCATTAGTTTCACTTTCGAGTATCCAGACACCCTCATGGAGCTCTCGGAGGCCGACGCGTACAGTATGCCATCCTGCATGAGCACTGCACGGCTCTACACGGTCGGCTCGTGTTCCTCCCGCGCCAGCATGGCGAGTCCCAAACAGTCCGCAGACGCATGGCAGTCGAGTGTCTGCAGCTCACGGACGAGCAGATCAATGACGGCCTCGGCGTGCGGTTGCGGCTGGCGCTTGACATCGTGAACGCACTGTGCAGCTGCCCTGGGTTTGAGCCGCACGTGAAATTGGCATCTTGGCGCCACGCTGTGTGTTCACTGTGGGTGAAGCGCCCCAGTGATCCCCTGGACAATAGGGAAAACGGTCGAGGGGTGTTCACGTGCGAACCGTGCCAGTTTCTCCCGTTCGATTCCACTGCGTTTTCCCAGTATTCGATCTGCGTGCTCAACAGTGAAGCGAGTGGACTCGCGACTCGTGTTTGCTCACTATGGCGGCAACTGGCCGGCGCTCCGCGTGGAGAAGAGACACACAATTCGAGTGCCGCTACACGCGCGTTGGTGCGATTGCGCAGCTTCGTTCCTAGTGGGCGCGAGCGACCGTTGCGTGTGATGCTCCGCCTGCCGATCACGTCGACTCGGTGGCCATGGCAACACGCACGAGGGCACCTCCCGTGTCGCTGTTGAACGACTTCGCGCGACTTCTGCGTACTTGCGGATGCACTCAAATCCAGCAAGGGCGATAGCGATTACGACCCGATCGGTCAGCAGAGGAACTGTATGGGGATACAGGGGGAGAAGCTTCAGACTGGGTCTTGAGGGGGAAATCTCGAAGTGTTCATTCTGGGCG
>JAADXN010000701.1:0-17242 GCA_023337875.1 Pythium apleroticum | reverse complement strand
CGACGGAGCTTGCGGAGGAGCGCGCGGGCGCGAGACACCAGTCCCCAACGTGTCCCCATGTGTGGTCCACACTAACTTAGGTTATATCCTGGTCCGAATGTCTCTTCGGACGCCAATTCGTCCGAATGGTACTATACTGCGGTAATTCAACGACTTGCAACTCGAACTGGCCAAAATACCTGAAAAGCACAATAGCACCAGCCGGCTAAAACTACCGCAAACCTGTGTGTGTTTTTTTTCGGAAAATTCTGTTGGTTCGTAATTTTTTGCATGTGAGGTTTTCCTAACCACAAACAATTTACGGTTTTCTCCCTTCGACCTTTTAAATCATGCGCTTATAGTAGTCGAGTCCGTGGCTGTCTGCTGGCAACCACAGACCCACCCATTCGAAAGATAGCGGCGACGCGAAGATGGCGGACCAGGATCTGAAGAAGGAGGAGATCGCGGCGACGGCGGCGCCTGCTGCACCTGCAGCTGACGCTGTGGCTGGCGAGGAGCCCAAGCTCAGCAAGAACGCGCTGAAGAAGGCGATGCGCGCGCAGAAGAATCCTGGCGAGCCCAAGAAAGAGAAGGACCCGAACCGCTGGGCGCCGAAGAAGGACAAGGAGACGAAGAAGAAGGAGCCCAAGGCGGCCGCCGAGCCTGTGCCGGCGTTCGTCAACACCACGCCAAAGGGCGAGAAGAAGGACATGAAGGAGCCTATGGCCGGGGCGTACAACCCAGTGGCCGTCGAGTCGGCGTGGCAGGACTGGTGGGAGGCGTCGGGCTACTTCACGTGCTCGGACGAGAAGATCAAGAACGCTAAGAAGGACGAGCGCTTCGTCATGGTCATTCCACCGCCGAACGTCACGGGCTCGCTGCACTTGGGACACGCGCTGACCGTCGCGATCCAGGACGCGCTCACGCGCTGGCACCGTATGCTGGGCCACGCGACGCTGTGGGTGCCCGGCACGGACCACGCTGGCATTGCCACGCAGTCTGTTGTCGAGAAGCGTCTGCTTAAGGAGGAGAACAAGTCGCGCCACGATCTCGGCCGCGAGCAGTTCCTGGACCGCGTTTGGGACTGGAAGAACCAGTACGAGAGCCGCATCCACCACCAGTTCCGCAGCGTCGGCTGCTCGGTGGACTGGTCGCGCGTGTACTTCTCCATGGACGACAACTGCTCGCGCGCCGTGCGCCACGCTTTCTGTAAGCTGTGGGAGGAGGGACTGATCTACCGCGCAACCAAGATGATCAACTGGAGCTGCAAGCTCAAGACGGCGCTGTCGGAGATCGAAGTCGATTACATCGACATCGAGAAGCGCACGAAGATGAACGTGCCGGGCCACAACCCAGACCGCAAATACGAGTTTGGCGTGCTCACGTCGTTCGGCTACGTCGTCGAAGGCTCGGACGAGCAACTCGTCGTCGCGACCACGCGTCTGGAGACCATGCTCGGTGACACGGGTGTGGCCATCCACCCGGAGGACCCACGCTACAAGCACCTGCACGGCAAGTTCGTGATCCACCCGTTCAACGGCCGTCGTATTCCAATCATTCTGGACGCCACGTTGGTCGACATGAACTTCGGTACGGGCGCTGTGAAGATCACGCCAGCCCACGACCCCAATGATTACGAGTGTGGCAAGCGCCACGGCCTCGAGTTCATCAATGTGCTCACGGATGACGGTGCCATCAACGAGAACGGTGGTGAGTTCGCGGGTATGATGCGTTACGACGCGCGTATCGCTGTCGAGAAGGCCCTCGCGGAGAAGGGCCTGTACAAGGGCAAGGAGGACAACAAGATGCGCCTTGGTATTTGCTCGCGCTCGGGTGATGTCATTGAGCCGCTTGTCAAGCCACAGTGGTTCGTCGACTGCTCGCAGATGGCGAAGGACGCCATGGACGCGGTCACGAAGAAGGACTTGACGATCCTCCCCGAGACCCACGAGAAGACCTGGTTCCGCTGGCTTGAGAACATCCGCGACTGGTGTATTTCGCGTCAGCTGTGGTGGGGTCACCGCATCCCAGCCTACTTCGCCCGTATCAAGGGCGAGCAGTGGGTTGACTCTAACTCGGACGATTCGACGGGCCGCTGGTTCGCCGGCGTCTCGGAGGAAGACGCGCGCAAGAAGGCCTCAGCGAAGCTCGGTGTCAGCGAGTCGGAGATCATCCTTGAGCAGGACGAAGACGTGCTGGACACGTGGGTCAGCGCTGGTATGTTCCCATTCGCCGTGTTTGGCTGGCCGGAGAACACGGCCGAGATGGACTTCTACCCGACGGATTTGCTCGAGACAGGTTACGACATCATCTTCTTCTGGGTCGCGCGTATGGTGTTCTTGGGCCAGAAGCTCACGGGCAAGCTGCCGTTCCACACGGTCTACTTGCACTCGATGGTGCGAGACAAGTACGGCCGCAAGATGTCGAAGAGTCTGGGCAACGTCGTCGACCCACTTGAGATCATCTCCGGCTGCTCGCTTGAGGAGCTCTTCAAGAAGCTTGAAAGCGGTAACTTGCCAGCGAAGGAGATCGAGAAGGCCAAGAAGGGCCAGCAGCTCGACTTCCCGAACGGCATCCCAGAGTGCGGCGCTGACGCGCTTCGTTTCGGTCTCCTCGCGTACACGCAGCAGGGACGCGACATCAACTTGGATGTGAACCGCCTGGTCGGTTACCGCAACTTCTGTAACAAGCTCTGGAATGCCGTGCGCTTTGCCATGACCAACCTCGAGGGCGGCTTTACTGTGGACGACAGTGTTGTCGCGAAGAACGTTCTCTCAAACGACGTCGTGAGCTTCCGCGATCGCTACATCCTCAGCCGCCTCAACCAGACCATGGAGGTGTGCAACAAGGCGTTCGCTGCTTACGAATTCGGTGACCTCACCACGGCACTGTACAACTTCTGGCTGTACGACCTCTGTGACGTGTACCTTGAGCTGACGAAGCCGGTCATGAGTGGCTCGGACGAGAAGGCCAAGCTCACGGCGCAACAGACTCTGTACATCTGTCTGGAGTTCGGCCTGCGCCTGCTTCACCCTTTGATGCCATTCGTGACGGAGGAGCTGTGGCAGCGTTTGCCTGGCAAGCGCTCAACGTCGAGTATCACGATCGCGCAGTACCCTCTGCCAGTGGATGGCTGGAGCAACGCCGATGTCGAGTCCCGCATGGAGCTCATCAAGGAAATCATCCACGCCGGTCGCTCGGTCCGTGCCGAGTACGGCCTCGTGAACAGCGTCCGCCCACAGTTCTTCATCAAGTGTGCCGATGCGGACGTCAAGGAGATCATTGAAGCTCAGCTCGATGACTTCGTCACGCTTGCGAAGGCCGGTGAGACCAAGTGCCTGCTCGTGGAGGAGCCACCCAAGGGCTGCGCCATGCACAGTGTCAACGACAAGGTCCAGATCTACGTCCTGCTGGCTGGCCTCGTCGACTTCGCCAACGAGATCTCGAAGCTTGAGAAGAAGTTGACGAAGATTCAGCCGTCGATTGACAGCCTCCAGAACAAGATGGGCAAGGAAGACTACACGACCAAGGTGCCGGAGACCGTGCGTGAGGCGGAGACGGCCAAGCTCGAGGCGTTGACCAAGGAGAAGGAGGGCATCGAGAGCGCTATCGCTGGCTTCAAGCGTCTGTTGTAGATCAGGAGACGATACTACGTAGTAGGAGCTTGAGACCAGAGGAGTGAGGTGATGTAGGACATTGGCTTTTACGTGGAAAATGCATGCATTCTGTCCAATCTCCTGCTACTACTCGTTTGCGAGGGTACTGGCCGCGCTCTTGACGTCGCTGAGGCTTTGAGGGCTCGTTGTTGAGGCCACGCGGATTCCTCGCAGACGGTTGGCTCGAGCAACTCGCGCTGCCTGTCGCTCTTGCCGGAGACGATTGACGACCTCAAGGTACTGATGCGCTTCCTGCAGTCGCGACCGCAAAATACTCAGACGCTCGTCCAGCATGCGGTCCTCGTCTTCTGCATCTCCAAGGAGTCTGCGTAGCACCGCAGACACAAAAGGTTGAGCAACGAAGTTCACATTCGAGCGACATAGTGGGTGAAAGAGAGAGGGCTGAGGAGGGCGATCACGTTACCGTTCGAGCACGGCGAATGCATCTTCGGGGCTGCTGGCCGCGTCCACTTGGCCATCGTCTTCCTCGCCGCGCAGCCCCCAGACCTTTTTCAACTCCGTCAACTCGATCGGATCGTCCGAGATAGCAAAGGCCTGTCGCGTCACGTGATGAAGGCGCTCGAGGCCTCGAGTCGCTGCCTTTCGCAGCCGCTACATCAGATAACAGGGAGTTGATACTCGTCTGTCTCTCCAAGCAGACACGCTTTTGACCAGTCGACAATACCTGTGGCAGCGACGCCTCGTCCGTGGGCAGGCCGCTTGTCTTTAGCTGGCGCTTGGCGAGGTCGAGAATTGAGAGCCCGTCGGGCACGGCTGCTGCCGGTCCATCGAGCAGTCGGAACTGGAAGCGCTCACGAAGGATCGCAACGATGATGTTCTAGGCGTGGAGAGGTCAAACGCGATGAGTAAGTACACAACACAATGCCCTTCTTCAGCACCAAATCCACTCACCAGAGTGACGAATACAGAGCACAGTCGAAAGAGCACTCCCCACACTGTGACTTGCCCCAAGCCTCGCGATCCGTCGGGTCGATCCCACTGACGGACCAACGCTTTCGATGTCGATGCGCTAAGACGAAGAATCCATGGATCTCGGTGAGACGGAGTTGGTTGGCTGGGACCAAATTCACACAAACTGCGCAACGTACATGCTTTTGCTGAGGGAGCTGAAGCCGTCGGACGAAGCAGGAAACAGCAACACACCGGTCTGCGCGAATAGCAGCACGTAAATGACGAGCAGCACGATGTACGATTCCACTAGGGCCTCCGCGCGTTCGAACTTTTCCAGCGAGCGCTCCAACGGCTTCAGACATCGCGCCAATCGCATAAGTCGCCACCACATGAGGAACGCGCACCACGCGACCACGTCGAGCTCCTGGCGTAGCAAGTGTGCGTTGGACTCGATGCTCGCAAACGAGTTATCTGCGGCCAACGCCACGAACAGATCGTGGGACGCTGCGGCGTGAAAGCGGAGGCGAATGCCGATGGCTGTGAGCCACAACGCGACCGTGAAGAAGTCGAGCACGTGCGATGGCACGATGAAATAGTAGAGTCGGTAGCGCAGAATTTTGTCAATCTGCTTGTTGATGTGCCAGCCCAGACCTGCGAGGAGCACGAGCTCGGCATAAAACTGGGCGGAGAAGATGAAGAGCCCGCCGTAGGGATTGAACCGCACAGGCGTGATGCGCGTCGTGGTGAGCACACCGCCCGTCGCAGCGAACTCAAACAGCATCGTCACGGCGCAATGCACGTCCTCTGCAGCGTTGAAGACAGTGAACTCTGCAAACAGCGCGCGACTGGAGCTGTCGATCCACTGTGCAGCACGCAGTCGCTGGATTGTGCACAGCGGACCACAGGACTCGTTGGCATTGCGTTGCGAAAGACGAGGGATGAACACGCGATACCCAGCATCAGGATACGTCGCGAGCCGGCCGACAAAGCGCCGCGCGTGAGAAGCGCGGTCATCAGAGGCGGTCCAGCGTTCGACCTGGCCGTCGGCTCTCGTGACGGGGTGCTTACCTTCGGCTTCAGGACGGTATGGAGGGTAGCAAGGCAGCCCACCGTTCTCGTCGCACGTCTCGTTCTTGACGCGCAGCATCCGCAGCTGTAACCCTCCAAGCAGCAGATTGGATCGATCGACGACTCCCAGTTGCGAGTCCACATCTGCCGTGAATGAGTCGCCGTTGTACCAAGTCGACGCAAACAGCGCGTCGTGCAGCGGACCTGAGAGGTATCTCCACACGTCTTCCACCCGATTGACGTCACGGAGTGTCTTGCGAACGTGCTTCTCACGATGAAGCGGCTTGGCAGACCATGCTGAATCCTCCAGCGTCCGCCGTAGACTTGTGACCATTGCACTGGAGGAGGTGTTGTACGCAGAGAACAGCGAAGTGAATACCAACGCTAGCACAAACAGCGCGTAGACGGAGACGTCGCGGCGACTGGCCTGCTCGCGCGTGGAGAGCTCGTGCGGATCGTAGATCGTACATTTCTGGAAGTTGTGGAGCGTCTTCTTGATCTCGATGCGCGTATGCCGATGCTGGGGACCCGAGTACGCGAACTGCGCCACGTACGCGAGATCCAGCACCTTGCACTGGTTCACGATTCTGTATGCATCCGGCAGCGCGGCCAGGCGAGACAGCAACTGGAAACCTTCCACGGCGATTTCTTCCGTGTCCAAGTGGGACGCCAGCGCCTCCACGATACGCGGGATGCCTGTGAAGCCGTAGATCGCGTAGATGAGCCGGACGTCGAGGACTATGAAGAGATCGCCAACTCATCAACACGAGTTGCTCCATTAGCGGGGTCAGGCGTGAACTCACCAACATACCTTTGGCATTGATAGCGTTGAGGATGCCGATCGCGTGCCACACGACCTCTGTGTCGCGGACGAATGCCTTGAGCGCAGTCATTACGAGCGCAATGCCGTTGCCATCGATGAAGGTCTCCGCAATAGTGGCTGCAGAGGACAAGAGCCACAACCATCAGAAAGGAAAAGGTGGAGAAACGGCGAACTGAGCGAGAGGTGGACCATCAGTGACAAGAAAGCCCAGCGGCACGAGCGCCGCGCGGCAGATCGGCATGCTGTTTCCATACCGCTTGAGCAGCCCGAGTAGCTCTATCGTGAGGGCGGGGGACGAGATCGATTCCTTGACGAGATCTAGAGGTGTGGCGAGATGTGAGAAAGATCGTCACACCCCTCGCCGGAGCCAATCGTACCGTTCATGACGAGACTCCCCAACGCGTTGCACGTGGCGGCGATGACGTTGTGCTTGTTGTCGTGGAAGCGCACACACTTCATGAGGATCTCCTTCGCGTCTGGCACTGCCAGAAAGTCTACGGCTCCGTCGACTGCACATCAAACCGCCACGACGACGTGAGCTCGGAAAATTTAGTCGTAGGACTCACGAAAGCAGAAACAGGGGCCTACCGTGCAGCTTGGTGTAGATGTGGATGCTCTCGAGCACCGGCAGCAGCACCGTCTCGTTGTGGATGAACTTGTGCAGTGAAAACATCGCGAGCTGCATGCCGCTGGTCGCGAAGAAGTCGTATGCGGGGTTGAAGCCGAACGTCTGGCCTGCACAGGCGAAGTAGAAGTTGCCGACGTTGGCGAGTGTGCGGAAGCCCGACGTCACGGCCCAGACGTAGTTGATCTCCTTGCTGATGGACTCGCAGATGCTGGGCACGCCTCGCGATTTGAGCAGGTGGAGTTGCTCCTTCTCGGCTGCATACCAAGAGTTACAAGCGTCAGTCAGATCCGCAGAGGATGACGAGGAGCTGAAGCCAGGCCGGCCAGTCATTGCCTTCAGACAACACGCGCTGCGTGGGATCACGCGAGCTCTGGCTACTGGCAGAGGCCTTGTCATTGTCACGTAGGACGCGATACCCACGACGCATGATCGTGGCGGCGGTGGTGTTGTGGCTTGAAGCGTCGGATACTGCCGGCTGCGAAGAGACACACTCGAATAGAAGGTCACGTGGCAAGGCAGCCCACTTCAACGTGACCCGAAAAGCGTAATTTCGAATACGGGTTACGATTCATTAAAATGGGCCGCGGCGGCTCCTCTTCGCCATCGCGGGCTTGTTCATACTACCGTACTACGCACGCTCGCTGCCCCGGTGGGAGGTGGGTGCGGCGGCGGCTTCTTCATCTTCTAATGCTACATTCGTCGATCACGCCCACACTAAACTTATAACCAATCATTCTTCGCCGGCTCGTCGTCATCCAGCGGCCGCCCGAGGCTGATGCTCTTCGACATGCCGCGCAGCGACGACACGTTGCGCGGGGAAAGGATCACGGACGACGTTGTCCGCGATACCCGCAGGCTCTGTGGACCGGATCCCACTCGACGGATGTTGCCTGTCCATGCATCCAACAAGAACCATGTCAGCTCCCAGGCTACGGGAGGGGGGGGGGAGAACTACACCCTACGCACCGAGGGATGAGCCATTGGAGTCGGCGACGAACATGGTATGGCGCGCTGGGGAGTCAGCGGCTATTACAACAGAGCACGTCAGGAACCAGAGTCACACGAGGCCTCCCCCAGGTCTCCACGCGGACGTACCGAATGTGGTCAGCTTCAGATCCACCGCGGTCTCCCTCAACTTGGTCTTCTTCTCCTGATCCATCTTCGTCAGCTTCAGCAGAATGTCCCGCCGCTGCTGCAGCAACGCCGCCAGGTCCACGTCTGACTCGCGGTTCTTGGGCGTGAGGTTCTCCACGGCCGCCGGGTTGTCCAGCGCGTTGGCTGCCGTCTTGGACACCGTGGGCCGAGCAATCTTCTTGTACTCCTTCAGTGACGCCACGTCGCCGTTCTCGTTCACATCGTGCTGCTTCTGACAGTTGACGCAGAAGCCCAGCTTGAACGGGTTCGGTCGGTACTCGGTGCACACCTCCTTCTCCTCCGGATCCTCCGTGGGCTCGCCCCAACGGGCGTGGATGACGGTGGGCGACGTGGGCGAGTCGAACGGGCTCTGCAGGATGCAGTCGCTGTCCATGTGGATGAGGTCCATGGGGTCGTTGCTGATGTAGCCCGGGTCCTCGTACGAGTGGTAGCCCTCGTCCTCCACGCCCTCGTGGGTCGTCGACATTTGCCGGCCTGGCGCCTTTCGCGTGTGCTTTCCTGGCTTCCTCTTCCTAGAAACACACGCACGCGTCAGTCGTGTCATCATGAGGGAGGGAAACACAGACACATACCTGTCCACCGCCGCGGCGCCGCCCTGCGCAGCCTGTTGGCCGGCGGCCTGCGCACTGCGGCTCCCACTCGAGTTGGATCGCGCCTTCTCGCTCTTGGACTTGCTGCGGCTTCTGCGGCGACACACAGACACCCACGGCGTGAGCACAACATTCCCCACTGGCCCACAGACGACCACGCCACTCACTTTCGTCGCCTCCTGGCCGCCAGCGGCGACGGCGCCTCCAGCAGCGTGTCCAGATCCACGCTCTCCTCGTGCACAGACCAGCGGCCGCGCGCCTTGTCATGGCTGGTGGACGAGCAGCTCCATATTCGTCAGGACATCCATCCCATCATCATGCCATTTAGACCGGAGGGAAAGAAACCGCCACGCACCGTTGTCCCCTCGCGCCGCCGACACCCCGTTCACTTAGCACCACATCGGCCTAAGCGCACACACAGACGCCGGTTAGACCCATTGTTTAGTCGCTGCCTCCATTAAGACGCACCTCGCGCGTGCACGAGTTCCCCATGAGAGCCGCGCGTGTTCTCCCTCGCACTGCGGCGGCCAACGATATCGTTCACACTCCCCTCGTCGGTCAGGCCTGCGGGCGGGACTAACAGTTAGACCGCAACCAGATAGACCTGCGTTTGTGCGGGGTTGTTTGTCCCCCTCCCCACACAGCCAGCTGCCGCTTCGAAAAATGTGGGCACAGAGAAGGGAAGTAACAACTCAGAAGGGTTACCTAGCCCCTCCAAAGAGGCAGTTCCACGAAGGTCCATATGGATAATGTGGATATAGCAACGCTCGGTTCACTGGTCGAAAGGCAGCAACTTCATCGAAACGGCCACTGGATGTCCATATGGACAATACGGAGTGGGTAAGTCCATTGAAGTTGACCGAAGAAGGGATGAGAACGGCTCGCCCATCACAGGGAGTACTGTTGCACACTACTCGCCCGTTATCGTTTCTACTCGGATTGCTCCGTTTCTAATTGGAAACCCAGCCATTCTCCAGCGGCTGATGGGAAATGCCACGAGTCGCCGATGCGCTGCGCACGCGTGGAGAACACGGGCGGCTCCTGCACCTTGACGTGCTTCTCCGAGTGAATGGAGTAGTGCACTTGGTGGCGCTCCTTCCAGCGCACGAGCGAGCGCGTGTGGATCATCTGGAAGTGGTGGTCGCGCATCTCGTCGTTGGTGATGGCCAGCGTGTGGCCGCCCAGCTTGACGGCAGCGTACAGCCAGTACCAGTCGTCGTTGTTGCCCGAACGGCAGTTGTACATGATGTTGCGGTCCTTCCAGCCCTTGAGTGTCGCGTGGAACTCGACCGGGACGATATCGTCGAACGTGCGGCGCTTGTGCAGCACGATAAGCACGCGCTTCCCCTTCTTCTCGTAGTGGTCCACCATGAGCTCGATCTGGCGGTAGCTGAAGCCGCCGCTATCTCACAAGAAATATCCCCACTAGTCAGCATCCAGACAAACCGCAAATCACGGACACATCCATGCGTCAACGCACCCGCTGTAGTTCTGGTTGAAGTAGCCGATGTTAGCGGCGTCCAGGATCACGTCGAACGGGCCGTTGGCTTCGAGCCACTCCTTGAACTCGGCCCACTGCTCGATACGCTTGTCATCAGTTCTGACGAGGCTTTCGATCTGCGCAAGCGACACCAGGGCCAACGTGAGCCATCCTCACACACAATGATCCTCTCTCCACAGGCAGTCCTCACCTTTTCCAACAGCGCGGCTTCCTGGTCCTGCGGCAGTTCAATCGACTCCATGGTCTCACCCGTCACAGACGACACGCCCTCGGCACTCATAGTTTCTGTGAAACAACGCCACTTGCGGCCATCAACACTGGCAGCATCGCTGTGATCGATACAGAACAATCAGACCTGACACTCGACAACATTCCGCCATGACTCTCACCAACGCACCTCGCGAACCAGTCCTTTAGAATGGCCCACATCTCTGGGCCTGGCACCAAGATCATCTCCCGGTACTCTGAGAGGATGCGGTGGAAATGCTCGCTGTCCTGAGCCTTCACACAGGCTCGCAGCAGCGCCACGTACTCGGCCTCCGTCAGCTCCAGTTCATGGGAACGGAGCTGCTCGTGCACCCAGCACGCTTTCTCCAAATTGCCTTCGTCACCGTAGGCCGCCAGCAGCGACGAGTACGTGCGTAGACGCGGCTCGATCTTTTGCTCACGCATATCGTCCAGAAGCTTGTGGCACGTTTCGTAGTCGCCTGACTTGACGCAAATCTTGACGAGCGCACTGAACACGGTCTCCTCCGCTCGGGTCTTGGCCGTGTCCAGGTGCGCCTGCAGATCTTCGAACACCTTGAAGGCGGCGTCCTTCAGATCGACAGCCTTCGGGTCATTCGCACACACGTTGATGACAACGCGATGCAAATATGGGTTGATGGGGAGACACTGCGCCTTCATCTGCTCGAAGGCCTCGACTGCAGCGGCGGCGTTCACGTCGTGCGCTGCCGCCTCAATCTTCCTTTTGTGCTCAGCTGCAGCCTGCTCTTCTGAAGTCTGAACACACAAGGAGAAGATGGCGATGTGAGTGGCCAGTCATCCCGCGCTGCGTTGCAGCAGGCCCCACGCACCAGCTTACGGAGCCGACGCAGTCTCTTCTTGTTGATCTCGGGCGCGCCACGGCCTGTACAACACGCCACATCACCGTTGTCAATCCCTCGCATGCCAGTGCTCATCACCCGTAAGGACCTACGCACCTGCAGCCACGTCCTGCGCGGGCTCGGCTATCGCCGGTCGCTTCTCGCCAACGACCGCCATGTCCATTGATGCTTCACGCGAAATGCGGGTGGAAAAGTGTGTTTTGAGGTCACTAAAGCGAAACATTTCCGTGACGCAGGCGCCATTGAAAAGTGTAGCCATCTGGCGACAGATCAGCCGGAATCTCGTCTTCATATGCTGGGTGCGTTATGTACTTTGTCTAGTGTTAGTTCAATGCCAAGTGCAGTCTAGTTAATGAGGCTGAAGACGCGCAATGATGCCGGCCACTGCGCTCTCCACCGAGTCAAACACGTCTACGTGGTGGCGCTCCGCCATTTCCTTCAGATACGCGCGCGCGCGAGCCACGTCCTTGTACTCGCGGCCGGAGAGCGTGCAGCCATCCTGAAGCGAGCAGTCCTCGTGCAACGGCTCCAGGACGAGGAAGATTGCGTGGCGGTTGCAGATCAGTTCAACTGCCTCCGTCATCGCAGCGATCGATCGCGTGCGATCAGGGATAACGAAGAGGATCAACTGTACGACCAAAGACAGCATATTCTCGTCGTTAGTCACCCAAACGGTTCCACAGCCAGCAAACACACTACATACCTCTGCGTTCTCGCGTTCGGCTTCGATCTCCTTCCAGCGGTCTCCGCGCGACATCGGTTGCCTTGTCGTAATGCGCTGCAGCTCCACAGAGAGATAGTCCTGATACGGTATGTAGAACGGGAGCCCCGCCTTCTGCAGCTTGGGAATCGCGACCTTCTCGCGCCATGAGGTCGACTGCAGGTTGCCACCAAGGTACACAGAACCTCCGCGGGTGCGCGATGTCGTTGTGCCCCCATGGCGCACGTACGACATATCCCCTTGAGGCTCTTCTCCCTCCCACTCGTCACTGTCTTCGGAGCCCGAGACGAGCGAGAACAGTGATGTTGACGACCACGAGCGCGACGTGTTGCGACGAGGACGATACTGACCCGCCATCTCGTTCAGTATGATTGAGGAGCGCTTGCGAAGTCGGGGAATCTCAGCAGCGAAGCGCTTCGGGTTGTCCTCCACGAGACACGCAATCGTCTCGGAGACTGCGGCTCTGATGTCGTCGTAGATCGGAATGCCTTTGTGCAACGCATAGCGACGGAGACACTCGCGCGAGCCGTTGAGATCCGCAAGCTGAGTCTGCGAGACCTCGACGCCGTCGACGAGTGTACCGACGTGGATGTTCTGCACGACCAAGATCAGGCGCCGGCCGCGACTGATGTACTCCACGCTCTCATTGATGCAGACGATGGAGCGTGTGGCGCTATCAATCACCATGAGGATGATCTTGGCGCCTTCCTTCGCGCGAGCCTCTTCGTACATGAGCTCCTCATACCATTCATCGACTTGCGGGTTGTAGTAGTTGATCTTGGCGTCTTCCAGCATGGGAATTGCCGTATCGCGTCTCCACGTCGTCGGATTGCACGAGCCGGCGAGAAAGACGTCGACAGGAATCAGCGGCACCTGTTCAGCAACGGCGCTGAGGCTCACTGCGGTTTTGATAGCCGGGGTCGCTGAGTTGCGGACGCCGCTGACGTTCTCCTTGCTGGCGCCACCGACGCTGGTCTTGGAAATGAGATGCGGCGACGTGTAGGACCGCGTCTTGCTCTTACATAGTGCATGAGCCGGCAGGTGCGCATGCTGGCGGTAGTCTGCGGCGCTCAGCGGCATTGGCTCCTCGAAAATCTCGTCGTCGTCCAAGAGCGCAGCTGCTGAGTCGAGAGACACAGCACGCGCCGGCGGGGCTCTGGAGGGCACCCACAGCGAGGGCGCCGGCGGGGACGGCAGCTCGTTCATGCGGCTCGCACTGTTGCTATTCGTGGTGGCGTCGTTCGTGGAAAGCGCTGGTGTGGTCAGCGGGCTCGGCTCGGATTCGCGTCGTCCGCGTCGTTCGACTTGGGGTTTGACCTTCTGGTCTCAAAAGGGCATATCTCACTGTATCTGAGGCGAAGAGCCCCCACTTCGCACCAACCCAGTCGGCCACTGGCTCCAATCCCACCCTTCTTCGGCACGGTAGGGTTCCGGCTCATCAGACAGACCTGATGCCCACCCACATGGGCGGCACCGGAAGAAGCTGGCATGCACCTGGGTTGCCGATCTTCTACCGCACGCACGGCCTCTTCAACCCAGCGACTGGGGTTCTTTCTTTGGCAGAAGTGCACTCCAGGCGTCGTCTCAATTAGCACGCTGGCTGTCGCAGACGCATTTCAGTTGGGTGCATCCACCTCCATCTCATGTCAAAAGGAGTCATGTCGGTAGACACCTTGTTATGATATTTCTCCGAGTATATCACCGTGTTCTGGTACAGCTTCGAAGGGACAAGAGTGGGACTTGAAGCCTCCGAAACTTGATGCGGTCCTTTCGTCTCCGTCTGATTCCGTCGCCGTGTTCTGCAGACGTTCGCTGTTTGGTGTGTGGGTGTGTGTGCGGTCGTGGGTCACCGGCGTGTCATTCGGCGGTTCTCCACCAAGAAGCCACTGCCCGCCGCCCCCCGGAAAAGAGAACAAACCGTAGACGAACGATGTGCGCCAGCGAGAAGGGCGCGTCCACGTTCGCGCGACTGCCCACGAGCGTCGCGCCGCGCAAGTACTACCTCGACTACGCCGTTGACCTGGAGCGCTACCGCTTCGAGGTGGCGCAGAAGATCGACGTAGAGGTGGTCGAGGCCACGCGCACCATCACGTGCCACGCCGTCGAGCTCTATGTGTTCAACGTGTCAGTCGAGGTCGCGGGCAAGACCATCAAGTGCGAGGAGATCCGCTACATCGAGAAGGACCAGTCCGTCGTCATGACCTTCGCAGAGCTTCTGCCGGCCGGCGCCAGCGCCGTGCTCAAGCTTGAGTGCCACGGCTTCCTCAACGACAAGCTGAAGGGCTTTTACCGCAGTGAATACTCGCAGGACGGTGAGCAGCGCGTGATGGCCGTCACGCAGTTCGAGGCTTGTGATGCTCGTCGTGCGTTTGTCTGCTGGGACGAACCGGCCGTGAAGGCCAAGTACGAGATCTCGATCGTCACGGACGTGGCGCTCACTGCCATCTCCAACACGCACGTCGTGCAGACGCTTGTGCGCCCAAAGAAGAACGCGGGCATCCGCTCCAAGACGCGCACCGACTCGACCTCGGAGAAGCTCTGGAAGTTCGCTGAGACTCCAATCATGTCGACGTACCTCGTGGGCATGGTGATCGGAGAGTTCGACTCGGTCTCCGATATCACCAAGGAGGGCGTGCTCGTGACCGTCTACACTCCTGTCGGCCGCAGTGAGCGTGGCCTCTTCGCGCTCGACGTGGGCGTCAAGTCGCTGTCGTTCTTCTCCGACCGCTTCGGCATCGAGTACCCACTCAAGAAGCTCGACATGCTTGCGATTCCGGACTTTGCTGCCGGTGCGATGGAGAACTGGGGCGTGATCACTTACCGCGAGACGCGTCTGCTCATCGACGAGAAGCTCAGCAGCTTCACGCAGAAGGTCGCCACTGCCCGCACGGTGTGCCACGAGATCGCGCACCAGTGGTTTGGCAACCTCGTGACGATGGAATGGTGGACGGGCCTGTGGCTGAACGAGGGCTTCGCGCGCTTCATGGAGTTCGAAGCCGTGCACCACATCTTCCCTGAGTGGAACGTGTGGGAGATGTTCGTGCAGGAGATCACGCTCAGCACGGCCATGGTCAAGGACGCCATGAAGACGTCACACCCGATTGAGGTCGTCGTGAACCACCCGGACGAGGTGGACCAAATCTTCGATGTCATCTCGTACGCCAAGGGCGCGAGCGTGATCCGCATGCTGTCCGAGTATCTCGGTCGTGACGTGTTCTACAAGGGCATCCACGAGTACCTCGTCAAGTTCAGCTACGTCAATGCGCAGACTGAGGACCTGTGGAACTCCCTCGAGCTGGCATCAGGCCAGAAGATCACCAGCATGGCCAACTCGTGGACGAGCCAGATGGGCTACCCGGTGGTGTCGCTCGTTGGTGGCAAGCTCACGCAAGAGCGATTCCTCGCCGACAAGAGCGCCAAGGACGCCGAGACGGAGCAAGCCATTTGGGACGTGCCTCTCACGTTCCTGTCGTCGCAGAAGCCGACGGAAATCCAGCAGGTCGGTATCTGGCAGGGCAAGTCGCAGCTCTCGGGCCCAGCCAAGACGCCCTTGACGGCCGAGGACGCCGTCGTGGCCAAGATCGTCGCGGCCGAGAAGGACGCCGAGTGGGTGCTGATCAATCCGAACCAGTCGGGCTTCTACCTCGTCAACTACGAGCCTGCTGGCTGGGCTCGCCTCCAGCGTCCTGTGCGTGAGCTCACGCTGAGCGCCGTCGACCGTGTCAGTCTGTTGAACAGCGCGTTCTCGTTTGCGCGCAGCGGCGTGCTGTCGGTGGCGCAGGCGCTCGACTTCGCGGTGGCGTACGCGAACGAGCCGGAGCACCTGTGCTGGAAGGAGATCTCGGCCAATCTGGGCTTCTACTCGACGCTCTTCCAGCAGGAGGACTTCTACCCGCTGCTGCAGGAGTACATGCGCAAGCTCTTCTCCGGTGTGATGCAGCGTCTCACGTGGCAGCCAGCCGCTGGCGAGAGCACCTCGACCGGCCACTTCCGTCGCGACGTCATCGCCATGCTCGGCCGCGCCAACGACGAGGCCGTCGTGGAGGAAGCCAAGCGCCTCTTCAGCCAGTACCTGAGCGACCGCAAGAACTCGTCCCTGTCGGCGGACCTGCGCGGCGTCGTGTTCACGATCACGTCGTCGCGTGGCGACGCGAGCCACGTCAAGCAGCTGCGCGCGCTGTACGAGGAGAGCGACTTCATCGAGGAGAAGCTGAACTGTCTCTCAGCCATGGGTCTCGTCAAGTCGGTCGACCTCAAGCGCGAGATCATCGAGTGGGCGCTCAAGAACGTGCGCTCCCAGGACATCCAGTACGTCTTCAGCAGTGTGGCGTCGGACGCCGCGGGTGCGGAGGCCACGTGGAAGTACGTGCAGGAGAACTGGGCGGCGCTCAATGCGCAGTACGCGCCGTACATCGTGGGCCGCATCGTGCTCACGGTCATCGCGCGCTTCCAGAGCGAGGCGCAGGCGCAGGAGGTCGAGGCCTTCCTGGCCACGCGCAAGCACCACTCGTACGACCGCCTGCTCGACGCGTCGCTCGAGCGCATCCGCATCAAGGCCGCGTGCTACCAGCGCGACCGCGCCGGCCTCGCGCAGTGGCTCTCGGCCACGTCCGCGTCGCCGTAAAGAGGCACTGCTGATGACGTCGCCGCTTTGACCCGTCAAAGCAGCATTGTAGTCCCAGCATTTCGCCCGTGATTTGCTACAGTAATGTCACTCTGTAGATGCCGAATGTATTCTCAGAACTCTGGCTCCTACAGTATATCGTCACCACGCGAACTCCTCTGTACAATGCATTTACAGCGCTATGGGTCCCATCGGCCATGCGTTGCCTCCTTCCATCGACAGACTGACAGGCTGTCATGCTGCATTCTGGAATAAACACACAATTCCAGGCGTTGTTACAGATACAGTTCCTGGAACTACGGAACGACTTCCAGGGTCACCGGTACCATATTGATTTTACGGAAGTCCTACTGCCTATGTGGCGCGCATATTTATGTACACTGAAAACAAATTTTGCGTTTTTGCCTCCAGTTTCACGGCGACGCACGCTACGGCAGCGCCAAATGCAGCATTCGATACGCTTAGTTCTAGCGAGACCT
>JAADXN010000700.1:0-17263 GCA_023337875.1 Pythium apleroticum | reverse complement strand
TGTGACACCTATTAGATAATAGGCCCGGCATCATGGACATGTTTCGTACAGGGCCACTAAACCGGTAGGCTTCAGACACGCTATTAACCCGATTTGGGCTTCCAGCCAGTGCCTTTGGCAACTCTGGCTATCCCAGAATAACGTATAACGTGTATAGAGTTAGAAACGATAGTGCAGCCAGAGTGTCCTGTGACATCTCTTGGATCTCGTTGAATTGGCGCGACCATCACTCTCCCGGCTGGCCATTCACATTCACATCCGCCACACCAGCAGCTCATTTCGCATTCACATCGCGTTCGTAGTACCGGTTATCCACCGACGCCAAGCGACAGACCGCACTCAGCAACAGCTCCGCTCGGCCACAAGACACACAGACAGAGGAACATGGAGGCGCTCAAGAAGGAGGTGCTGGTGGAGTGCGCGGTGATCACGTTCGGATGCAACGACGACGGACAGCTCGGCCGCGGCGAGCGCCGCCGCTGGACGACCATTGACGACGTCACGGCGGCCAACTACCCGCAGCAAGTGGGCGTACTGCGCGGCCACGACGTCGTCGCTGCGTCCTGCGGGTCTCGCCACTCGATGGTGCTTACGTCGCAGGGCGAGGTGTTCTCGTGGGGATGGGGAGCGGTGCGTGGAGTTTCTGGAGGCTGAAGAAAGAGCTCATTGTGGATGAGAAGCTCACTCGGCTTGCTTGTGGTAATGCCTGCAGATGGGTCAGCTGGGCCACGGCAACTTGAAGAGCTCCACGGTTCCAACGCGTATCGAGTACTTTGCGGAGCACGGCATTAGCGTGGACTACATTTCGTGCGGCGGTTGCCACTCGGGCGCCGTCACCAAGAACGGTGAGTGAGCGTGTATTTGGTGAAGCTGCGTTTGATTGTTGGATCTGACCACGATGCCCCTTTCAGGTGACCTGTACATGTGGGGTGAGGCCCACTGGGGCCAGCTTGGTCTGCCGAAGGAGTACAACGACACCCACCAGGCCGTGCCAGCCAAGTGCATCGTGCGCGATGAAAACGGCAAGGAAGTGAAGATCGTCAAGCTGAGCTGTGGCGGTGCGCACACGGCAGCGCTCACGGACGACGGCCAAGTATACATGTGGGGTCGCTGCGACAGCGGACAGCTCGGTGCCGGCGAACAGTGGATCAACGAGGCTTGCGACGACAGCGCTTTATTCGTGCGCACGCCTCACCGCGTGGTTGACGGCTTCAATGGCGAGAAGGTGGTCCAGGTGGCGTGCGGTGCGTTCCACACGGCCGCTGTGACCGAATCTGGTGCCGTGTACATCTGGGGCAAGGAAGACTACGGAATGCTGGGCCTTGGCCAGTGCTCAGACATCCACACGCCGCGCCGAATTGAGTTCTTCGACTCCAAGCCTGCGCTGTGAGTGGCAAACCTGATGCTGCATATTCTCTGGAAGACGTGAGGGTTGACGCTCTTCCGACTTTGTTGTAGTCGCGTTTCGTGTGGTGGCTGGCACACGGTCGTTGTGACGAAGGAGGGCGAGGGCTACACGTTCGGCCGTGGCGAGTACGGCCGCCTCGGTCTGGGCGACACGCGCAGCCGCTACCGCCCACACCTCGTGGAGGCGTTGAAGGGGCAGAGAGTCGTACAGGCTGCTTGCGGTGGCTCGCACACGCTCTTCCTCACCGCCGACGGACTCGCCTACAGCGCTGGACGCACCGAGTGCGTGACGATTCCATTTCCTTCACTCTTTGGTGAATGTGCATACTAACGTGCGTCTTTGTGTCTCCATCAGCCACGGCCGCCTCGGTCACGCAGACGCCAAGCCGTCGTCGCTTGCGCCCGAGCCGCTCGAATCGTCGTCCATGGGCGCGATCCCCGTTCGTCAGGTCTCTGCTGGCGGTGCGCACTCGATTGCTCTGCTCCACAGCGTCCGCCCGCTTGTGTCGCCGCTCATCGCGCCGACCCACACGGCGTTTGAAGTCCCACAGAAGGCTCTTTAATCAAGACGTGGTCCATACCAACGAGTGAGCGCATCGCCTCGTGCTACTCTCGATACACACCTTCATCAAACAATTTCCATGACACGGGATGCTTTCCTTTGTTTTTCCTTTCGTTGAAATCAACGAGCTGACTCACTCATACACCAAGCAAATGCAAACGCCAACCACTTCGACGCTGACTTGTTCCGGCCGATACGCTCCCGCCCGAGCACCTCCATGGCTGACTCAACTGCGGCGCTGGTAGCCCTGGCCCGTGTGGCTACGTGGGTTGTCGAGCACCTTCTCGAAGCTCGAGTCGCTGAGGTCGCGACGGAACATCTGCGTCTTGCCCTGCGTCGGGTGGTCCATGGACGTCTTGACCGTGCCCGTGGTCGGGTAATAGTCCATCTTGACGTTGTCGCGCGTGTAGTACTCCACGCGGCTCTGGGCGTTGCTGCCCGTCTTGGTCCAGCCGTGGGATTCGGGCTTGCTCTGGTGGCGGCGTTCCGACATAGCGAGAGAGCGCGTGGGTTTCTCTTGGTGAGTTGGTTCTTGACTTCGGAGGCTTGACTTGGACGGAGCAAAAGCTCAAATGGCAAGCCGCACAGCAACGATCACGTGTGCTTCCATATGGGAGGGGAGGCGAAGGCTCGCAGCCAATGGGAGCCGTGGATTTTCATCCACTTCGCTGGTGTGGTGCGCCACGGCGCCGCCACCTGCCATGCTGGTTGGCATCATCAGATGGGCGCTCGTCAGATTCACAGCGACAATCACTCAGTGAGCTGCCAACTTCAACCAGGCCAAGTGAAGAGCTCCATCAACAATAAGAAAGAAAGGACAACACATTGGTGGAAGCGATCCGATTTTACAGAGTATTGACGAAAACGATTGGCTGAACAAAGGAAGAAGCCCCGGGCCGACGAGCGCATGGGGCTGCCCGCGAGACGCCTACGCACGGCGCGTGTAGAAGCCCTTCCCCGTGTGGCTGCGTGGGTTGTCGAGCACGCGGTTCAGTTCGGCATCGGTCAAGTGGGGACGCGTGTCGCCCTTCGTTGGGTGGTGCAAGCTCGTCTTTACCGTGTGCGTCGCCGCGTTGTAGTCGAGACCGACACTGCCCTTCACGAAGTGCTCCTCCGGGCCCTGGACGGAGCTGCTCGTCTTCATCCAACCGTGGGCTTGTGGCGTCGTCATTGTTGTCTTGTGCTGGAGTGGATCTTGGGCTCAGCGAAGCAAATGCTGGAATGGTCCAGCTAGTTGTTCGGTTGAACGGGTCGGCACGGGAGGCAGCACTGGAGCGTTGAGGCAGCTTGTGGGAACGAGAAGAAGACTTCGGCTTTGTCGCTGCTCGTATCCAGTTCGTCTTCTATCGATAGCACAGTGGGCGTGAGTATGAGCAGCACACGCGTAAGTGTTTGCTGCATGTGGGGGAGAAGCGGAAGGTTCGTGTCGCTGGTGGCATCTACAGGATACCCTGTCGTGTTTTCTACAACTCTCACAATAACTATACTGCTGCGGACACGAGGCAGTTGATGGCGCCATTCAATCGTGGACGAGGACTTGCACTTGGAATCGGCTTTGACTCAGCGGCGGTTCCTCCTCATCGCCGTCTTCGCTCTCGTTGTCGTGCTCGTGCTCTTTCCCCTCGTGCTCTTCGCTCTCGTTATCAGCTTCATTGTCTGAAGACTCCGGAGACCGCCGATCGTAGCGTCTCGGATCATAAGCACTGAGTGGGGACGAGGGCTTCGGCCGACTCACCATACGCGCGTGCCGTGAGGGAGATAATTCTGCATGCGCTGTGCGCTGTTGCTCCGCTCTCGCCCTCTCTCGTTGGACTGGGAGCGCATCGTCCCGATTGATGTCGTAAAAGCCACGGCTCTTGATCACACGGCTGTTCCGCAGTCCGTTCTCACGGAAACGCGCTCCGTTCATCGAGTCGAGGCGAGATGCCGTGGGCGACACAGTCTCAATGATCCGTGGGGCGGCCTTGTTCTGACGAGGTGACATCGCGATGAACTCACTCTCTCCAATCAGCGACTGCTCGAGAGGGTTCTCATCATCCTGGAAGCGGAACCTGGAGAGACGTCGAATGCGCGAGGAATCCAGTGCGTTTGGCGGTGAGTGGAGGTTCATAGCAGGACCAAAGTCAGCCAAGGACATGGCCCCTGGGCGAGATACCCGGGTTGGGGTAGGACTCGGACGCGTTCTGGCGGAAGCGACAGGAGGCGATACAAGCGGGCGATGGACGCGGTTAACGCTGTGGTCTCGACGACTCACGTGAAGCGGAGACGGAAGTCGAGTCGGCTTGGGCGTTCGAGCCCGTAGCTGAGTTGGACTGCCTCGTCCCGGAGTCAGAGTCGTTGATGCACGGGTCTCGAGTGCGCGATCGATACGGGCCATGGTCTCGAGTCGCTGCTCGTTCATCTGCCGCTGGGACTCGAGCAGCGTCGCCATCTTCTCATTCTCCATCTGCATGAGTACCCTCTCCATGCGAAGCTCTTCCTTTTCACGCCGTAACTCGTCTCGTTCACGCCGAAGCTCGTCCCGCTCGCGCCGAATCTCAACCAGCAGTGCTCGGTATTCATCTGCGATGTGGTCGCGCTCCTCCACGGCGGGAGGATCCACTAGACCCATCGCCTGGCGGAAATTGAAGTCGACACTGTCATTTACGGTGCTCTGCTGCTGCCGTCCCCCATATACCGGTGCTGGAGGAGGCACGGCTGCTTCGTCTTGGCCCTGGCGCGTGAACTTATCGTAGTTCTGGTACTGTGGGCTTGCTTGGGATGTCTTCGGAGGAGCCGGGGGAGACGGGATGGCTTGGTAGAGCTGCGGACTGTAGGCGGCTGTGAGGGGCAGACCCAGCCTGCGCTGTGCCCGCAACTGACGGTCTCTCAGGAACCGCACCTCCTCCTGCGCTTCTTCTTGCTCACGCAACCGATTCTCCTCTGCCTCTTGCTGCAGACGCCGCTCCTTCTCCCGCACTTGCTCGTCCAGCAGTCGTCTCCACTCCAATTGCTGGGCCTTTTCCCGCAGGCGGTCCTGTGTGGACAGCGGATCGACCGCGACCCGGAACCGCTGGTGCGTGGTCGCCGACGCAGAGCTGGACGCGCCGTACTCTCCATTCTCAATCGACGGGTTCGCGTAGGGCAGCGCAGAGCTGTCCATGTGGAAGCTGAAGCGGTTCTTGCCCTCGGCACTCGCCCCGCCCAGATCCGTCCACCACTTCGCCGGGGACTGCTCGTCCTTGGGCACTACGAAGTGCTTCTCCCACATCTCCTGCTGGAGCTTCTCCTCTCGCTCCAGCGCCCTCCGCAGATCGATCTGCTGCTCCAGCTCGCGCGCGTACTCCTGCTTCTTCTGGAGGTCGTCGCGTCGGTCGTCGCCGTCTCGCCAGATCATCTTGATGGATTGGTGATGTCGGACGGTCCCTTTCTTGGGAGTCGCACATGGCAAGCCGACAGCAAAACCACAGAGAACGCGAGGGAACGCATCTGATTGGCTGCAAACGGAGAAAAATTTTCAAACGATGGCATACCATTGGATAAAATAGGATCACACTGCACTATGTTGCGCTTTGGCAACTTCAACGGTTCAAACCTCACGACAGCGCGCCGTCGGCAAATAAATAGGAATCCAGGCACTCGCGCTTGAGCTCGGCCACCTTGGCCTCGATGGCCATCTCGTGGTTCTTGGTCTCCGACTGCAGTAGCTGGAATTTCAGCGTCAGCGTCTCCTGGAGACGCTTGTACCGCTTGATCTCCTTCCGGAGAGCCTTCCGGTCTTCCTCGAGACTGCGCCCGCCTTCACCATCGTCTTCGAAGTTGCGATCGTTCTCGACCGCAGCAGCGAGACGCTTCTTCTCCTTATCTCGGACGCGATAGCTCTTGACAATCGCCTTGAGCTGCTTGAACTCTTGTTTGCGTTGCGTCACGAGTGCTCGCTCAGCCTTCACGCGCTCCTCCACCAGCCTCAACCGGTCACTCGACTCTTCGCGGGCGGTTGTCAGATCAGCGAGCACCTCCCACGCCTGACGGTACGCAATCTTCCCGCTGTTCGGGTCGGAGAGAGTGAGGCTGCTGGTTGCGGTAGCAACTGTGTTGCTCCGCACGACGACTGTAGTTTCGTCTTGCTTTTGATCCGCCTCGGTGGTGGCATGAGACGCGTCTGGTGTCGCTGTCTCCCCAGGTACTTGGCTGTCTTCGCCGGCCTCGTTTACGACAGGTGTGGCAGGATTGCTTGCTGAGCCGTCAGTGTGCTCGGCGTTGGAGTGGGCGGAGCCGGACGGAGACTCGGGGTGATTCGAAGGGCTCGGGGTGAGGGGTCTGACATCGCTCCGAGGCACCTCAGCGATCTCACCCACCTCCACCAAGATCTTGTAGAAACCGAGCAGCTCTCGCTCGTAAATCTTGACTTCGTCGGCTGTAATGCAAAGTGGAATGAGCAACGTCTACCTGAGCAGTTCATAGACAGGTGTAATCGACCCCCACGTACGCACTTCAAGCCCGACGGGTACGGAGTTTCCGTTCAACTTCGCTAGAGCATAGCGACGTAACGCCACCTCGTTGCGCTCGATCGTGGAGATTAAAGGGTCTAAGACAGGAGAGCACGATAAGCATACAAATCACAGTCGCGCTCATGCCACCTATTCCCTCACCTTGGCACTCGGGGTGCATCGTACAGTACTCCTCCGCGACCATGGCGTAAAATTCGCTCTGATCATGCTCGTCGTACAGCTGATTGCACTTTCCCATCGCCTGGACCAGAATGTCAACGTCCAACCATCCATCGCCCTCGTGTTGCGCCACTTCCGCGGCGTCGACCTCCTCGTGGACGCGGTCCTCGTCTTCGTCATCGTCGGGTTCGCCGTTGTCGCTGTCTTCAGAATCGCGGCCGTACGCAAGCGTCGGTGAGTGGTCTCCATACGGCGTAGTGCCGTACGCGCCGCCCATCGATACTCCTTGTCCCATCGTTGGTGTCCGCGCTGGCGGCGCCATGGAGTCGGCGGGGTTTCGCTGCTTCAACTGGCGCTTGCGCTTGGTGAGACCGCGTCAAAAGCGCATGAACGGATGAAATCGAACAACCTCCATTAATGGATAGCGCACCTTCTTTAAGTGATGTTATAGGTGTGGTCCACATAGTTGATAGCAAGAGCTTGATTGGCTGAAAGTGTGCTGATTAGCCCGTTTCCAACCAAAAGGTTCCCATTTCCAGCATTCCGTCACGAAAATGGCGTCTGCACTGCCGTTCCCAATCGCGACGGGCAAGAAGAAGGTCGTGAAGGTCTTTGAGTGCCCTCAGGAGACGTGGAAGTCCAAAAAGGTATCAACTCCGAAGCCCGCTCGAGCGCGCGACCAGCAGAACGAAGTTTCTCTCGATGAAGCTATCAAGAAGGAGTTCAACGACGCGTTCGACAGCGTGAAGGAGTTCGGTACGTGTCTGACTAGCAGCTCCATGCTATATTTTCTGTCGCTCACTGCTCGTTCCTACGTAGCTGCTGATAACCTGAAGGGTAAGGAGAAGAAGCAGCATGAGGCGAAGAGAATAGAGCTGCTCGGCGGTAAGGGCGCCAAGGCCCGCAGCATGCCCTACAACATCCTCACCGCCATCAAGAAGGCGCGCGTCGTGCGCGATGCCCGCAAGGAAGAACTGGTGCGTATGGCGTTGCTATCTCAATGGCTTCTTGTGAGGAGTACACTGACATTCGATTGATCACAGAACAAGCAAGCGGACGTGGTCAACGGCAAGCGCAAGCGCGGCAAGGCGTCGGCGCAGAAGGAGAAGAAGAAGAACATGGACTTCGGCGTCCAGGCAACGCGTGGCTCCTTCCGCAAGGGCGTGCTCAACGTGTCGCGTCTCGGTTTGTAAGAGAACGTGTAGATCTGAAACTTAAACGAAATGTATTGCTGATAGAACGACGACTGCGACTTGTTGGACGGCGTTGACGACACTCAAATGCGCTGCATCATCTGCTGCATGACGCGCAGATCGTCGGTGTTGAATGTCTTCTCAATGGCACTGAGCTTCTGCTTGGCCTGAGCCACACTCTGACTCGCCTGGGTGCGAAGCCTCTTGTGCACTCGCTCGAGATCTTGACGCCACTCAAACGCGATCGTAGTCTCGATTCTGGTCATGATGCTCGTGGTGGACTCGACGAGCTTGGATTCAGACGAACTCGCATCGACCACGACTTGATCCATCGCGTGTTGGATCTCATTGCGGCGGCTTGCTTCACTTGCGCGGGTAGCTTCACTTTCATGCAGAGCGCATGATGCGGTGGAAAAGTGAGTGGTCTCCTCGCGCGCTTGCCGCTTCCGCTTGAGCAGAGTCTCTGATTGAACGGCAACCTTGTAACAAAGCGAGGAGATGTTGAACTCGCGATACTCGTCGTTTGTTCTCACGATATCTTCCACTAGCGCTTGAAGTTGATGAAGTTGTTGCGATTGAGCATCTCGGAATGACTGTTTTCGCCTTGGTGGGCGCGTTTGCGGAGCGTCCTCATCGTTGGGAACAATCACAGCTACATGGAGCACGATTTTGGTGTGATTTGATTAGTATGTTGCATAGTATAGCAAAATCCCACTCACCATCTCTATCATCGCGAGATGCAGGTGACAAGCGTGCATGAGATGACGGACCCCGGGCTCTCACAGATACCTCTGTGACCTTCGTTCTGGCCTTCGGATTCTCAACCCCCTACAATCAAGAGATGAACGAATGATTATGCAGTCGAACCAACTCGCGCAATGACCCAACACTCACAATGCGAGCGGCAGAATCGTTGACAACGCAGGCTCCGAATCGTTTGCCGAACGGTTCTTCAGTGAGCTGACCTGCTTTCAGTGCGTCTATGCGCTGGAGGTGGACGTCGGTGGGCTTAGGATCACCTCGCTTCTTCGTGATCTGCTTTGGCTTTGGTGCTAGTTTGATCGTGCCTTGCTTCGGTTCTCTTCGCATACGCTCGCGAGGCTTCGTGTCTGCGCGATCTTCGTGGCTTCCGTTCGACCGAGGGACGTCCCGTTCGCGACCCTGTCGTTCTATCTCAACTGGATGATTGCTGCATCTCTGTTGAACTGGTTCGACCTAGCAGACTACAATGATGAAAAAAAGATTGGAAAAGATAGCTGTAACACGAGTAGCACTCACGTTTTGCACGGCCGAAGGAGGATCAGAAGCGGCTTCAATCGGCTCCCGCTTGATTGTTCTGCTCTCAATCACCGCCAGCTTCCCTTCGTTTTGCGTTCCAATTCGCCGGTCGAGAGATTCTTTCGCGTTAGAATACGCCTACCGGTAATCCCAGCAGTCAAATTAGTTGCAGGATTTGCGAAAGTTCGAAGGCAGTGTACGAACGCTGCGCTCCAATTGAAGCACGAGGGAGAAGCCGTGTATCTTCGACCAGGCCTGGTCGTTCACGGCTTCTACCACTTCGGCAAGGTTGATGGCATCGCTCACAAACACCACTATCTGGTGCGCGCTGTCTTTGGGCGCGACCGATTGAATGTGTTTGTACGGAAGCTTCATTGTGCTGCTCGCTTGTTGTCCGTGCACCCCTGCCGTAACTTCGACTTCAAGGGCGGCACCTCCGAAATCAATCCAACCTGTTGGTTCCATGTGAACCTGACAATATTACCCGTAAGTGAAAGGCGAATTGAGAGTAACTCCATTGCAAGCAACCCACCTTCGACTTGCCACAGTGGGAGACTTGAAGCTCCAGAAGCTTGAACGATTTAACCACTCCAACGCCGAGGTTGAACTCGTTGAGCAGTTGTCGAGTATCTTCGCGAAATCTCTGAAGATCTCAACAATAGTGTAAGACAGCTAAAGTCTGTAGCCTCGATACCAATTTCTCGTACCTTCGGAAGAATACTAGGTAGTGGACGAGCGACTTGCACAGGGAGCGCATCGATGAGCTTGGCTGCCACACGTGCCACACGCTCATTTTGTGTTTTCTTCCCGTGACGATGTATTCTGTACGCCAGCTCGAGGAGAAGTGCTTCGTAAAAGAAGCTCTTCGCTCGAGGGAGATCGTACAACACTTTCTCCATCAACGTTGCGCACTTTTTGCTCGTAACGAGGCACTTGCAGAGTGAGTCGATGCTCGTAGAGCACATAGACATCAGCACACAAGCTGCATCAGCGTAGAGAGTGTCGTCGCAGTCATTGCAGCTCGTAAGAATGAGCAATATCTCCTCGGCAAACTGCTTGTAGTCGCCATCCGCGAAGAACTCCCACTCAAACTGTCCGAAGCAAAACACGTGAGCCATTTACATCCACCGTCGATGCATGGAGTAAAGATTTCCCACCATGTCAGAAATGCTGGCCAGCAGCAGTTGGAGAGTTGGTGCCTTGCTGGAGATGCCTGCTACACATCAACATCAGTCGATGCACTTTGTCACTCCGCGCCAGACGATCTTCAACTCACACTCAGCTGCTCTTGCTCGAAGCTCCTTGGTCGACTCTAGGATGCATGTTCCCAGTCCGCCCTTGACGAGCGCTTGAAAAACTGCTTCGTTGTCGAGGAAGCACCAGCGAATGGCTCTACAGGGACAGTTTTGGTCTTTTGGTCCACAATCCCAAGCAAGTCAACGAGGCTCCACTCTTACTGACCTAGTGAGTGTGGCCACCTACACGAGAACCAGGAGAGTTAGAAGGAGTAGACAGTGATCACAGAACACTTCCATGACGCACATGCTCGTATTCGCGTTTCTTCTGCTCTGCGAGCATCAGCTTCATCAGCTGCGCCACTGTCGCACAATCGTTCTTGTCTGTCATCGACAGCTTGCCCAGGAGCGCGTCATCTCGACTCGCAGCGATGCTCTCGAAAACTTTCCACTTCTTTGCCGGACGCAACTGGCAACAAATCCACACAGTCGGGTCAGAATGGACCATTTTCGACGACCAGCGCGGCAGGAGATACACCACTACCTTTAGCACGTCGCACAGGCGCTGCGCCTTCATCGCTTCCCTTGCTGCTTGCTCTTCGTCTTCGCCCGCCTCGTTGCTTTCCGCTGCTTTCTCGTCGCTTTGCTTTTTGACTTCTTCGTTGGGGCGGAAAAGTTGGGCAAACTTCAACTTTCCAGATAGAGAGATTGGATTGGCTGAAAATAGACGATATCTGTAGTAGTATTGGCGAATCATATCGTGGTCCGCCGTGGCTCTTCGAGAAAGTTATGCCGATCCAGCGTCATTTCTGTGTGGACGTGAAGCTGGTAGTTCTCGGGATAGCTAACTCATCCGCAGACGCGAAAGCGCCACCAGCAGTACACCATGGAATCGCGTACGCAGAATCCTTCGAACTGTAGTTGCTGGACTGGGCTGCCATTTGATGGAGGTCCGATTCTTGTATTCGCAGGACACCCTGCGTTTGCGCGCGCTTCAACGAGCAGAATGCACACGAGTCCGTCCCAAAATGACCCAGTTCGTGTTAGGGCAGCCGCGAGTCTTCGCACGGACGCTCTCTTTCTTGAGCGTGAGGATTAAGACGAGGACAGCTCGAGCGAGTACGTTACACAAGGCGGATCGACGCATGTAGCCGCTGATGTCTATGTTGTTAGGGACGTCGTCGCGCGATACGCACTCTTGAAGCAAGATATCGCCCACGTGGATGAACTGCAACAGCGTGGTTATATGGCTGAGCATTTGGATTTCTTCAGCTTCTCCGACGAAGAAAATGTAGGCCGTTTGTTCAACGTGCGGGAACTGAGACGATTTTTGGAGCTGACACACCTGTACCAGGACGAACAGGGAGCAAAAGTCCCCGGGCACTTTTCGCGCGAGCAAGTCCGTCTCCAACGTCTACTGTGAGCGCGCTAGTTGCCGTCTCCTACAAGCTGATACTGGGCACTGACACAGGTAGCATTTTCTCAATAGAGGAGACGCCATGCTCTCATCGAGCGGCGACAAGATCATGGCGCTGATGGAAGCCGCTGTAAGCAACGAGTCTGAGGACATGGAGACTCATGTTCTCTCATTACCACCAAATGGCAATTCTTGTGACGACGCTGATGCAAGTTCGCAGAGTTCAGAGGACGAACTAGACTTTGCTGCGCTGCTCGAGTCGCTGAACGAACTTGAGCGTTACATGGCCGACAACCAAACATGATGAACGATGAAATGCACACTTGGCTCTTACAGACCACAGTCCCAAAGCTGATAATGATGGTTGGGTGGGAGCCTTCATACCCACTCGTAGTACGGTGCTTGGGTGGTTGAGCGAGACCGATTGCGGTGGACCACTTTCTGCATGCGGAACCACTGCCGAATGCCGAACGTGCCCTCCCCGCCAATGGACTCGCGAACTTCGCTGTCGAGATCCAGATCTTCCGTGAGAACGATGGATGAGCGATCACCCAGAGGTGTAGCGCCAGCCTCCCGCGGCTCCAGTTGCAGCGATCGTTGATATCGGCTTTCGTCCGTCGCGTATGGAAGCTGAACATGAAGGATCGTCTGTATAACACGAGCATCACACGCATCAGGACCGATAAACGTAAACCACTATCCACAGATAAAGATACGTACATCGACGTCTGCGTCAAACGCGATATGGTAGGTTGACGATCGGCGATGGAGGATCTCCACGGCCAACTCGCCTAGCCTACGCAGTCGACTGCCGTTCACCAAATTGCCCTTTTCGAAGACTGGGAGCTCGTTGAGGCCGACGAAGTTCTACCACAATAACGTGAGCAAATTACGAAAAAGACACAGACATCTTCTAGTGGCCTACCTGCAAGTAGAGTCCAATGTACGGCATGCTGGGACTTGTGGCGGCACGCATGATCTTGTTGACCTCTCGGCATCCTTTGTCAGACAAGATTTGCATCTTGTTGAGCAGCTTTTTCGAGTCGTCTGGGAGCTGTTTACGAAACCAACCGTCACTAACCACCATTGAGCAAGTAGGAAGTCGCACTCACTGAGTAACAACGCACCTGTTCCAGGGTTCGCCGAAGTCTTTGCACTGCTGTAGATTGCAGAGGGTAGAGAATAGCGGCAAGCGTGTCATAGTTGCGGAGCGAGAGACAGGACTCGGCCGCCTGCGAATACATGCACGAAGTAGGACCGTCAGTGAAGTGCTACCAAGAGAGCACTTTCCATTGAGGAGCACCCTACCGCCAAGAAGAAGTTGATGACTTCCACTCGACCGTCACGAGTGTCTTCAGTGAGAACGGCATTGATCACATAAGCCGAGAGCTGTTCAATGATCGAAGAGGAGTCAGCTCACGAGATTATAGACAATCTTTCACAGAATGCGTACATGTTGGAACCAGCGCTTGGCACTCAAATATTGGCTTGTGTGAGCAGCTTTTGGGTCGATCGAGATAAAGTCTTCCACTGAAAAAAGGCCAAACGATATCAGCATCATGCCTAAGAAGATCAACAATACATGGGAACGTACCGGGAATGCTGCAGAACAGCGTGTGCGTGAGCAGCGTGCAGTGCTCGGCCCACTGCGACGGACTGACTTGGCTGCATCGAAAGATATCGTCAGCCGCACATTTCATCAATGCTGGTCGAGTGACTGAGATAACACGCACATGAAGATGTTGCGGGGAAACACAGTCGTGAAAGCCGGAGCCTGGTCGCGGCCATAGCGATCTTGCATCGTCATGGGCAGCGTCGCATAGTTGTCGAGACACGTCGGGCTGCCACTGAGCGCGAAGTACTGTTCGAACATGCTTGCATAGTCCTCCATCATCACCACGGCATTCTGGGACATTCGTCGCTGGTGGCGTTCGATCAGCGAATGAATCTCTGTCAAGTACGAGTTGTTCTCCTTCGAGTGTCGAAGCTTGAACAGCACGAGAACAACAGCAAAGCGCAGAAGATTTCGTCCTGTCCAATAAAACGCGTCAATACTCCACTATAGCAGTCGCGATTGTCAATGGAACAGACGGTGGGCCGTACCTGATGATCCGTTTGAGACGTACTCGCGCAGATAGTTCAAGACAGCATCGATGCTCGCGAACGACTCGAGAAACATCACGAATGCGACCAGATCGGCGAGGTCAACTGAGACGTCTTGCACAAGCCTATCCATCAGTTCGTCGAACGACTTGGAGTGCGACTGCCACTTGTGTTTGCTCGAGGAGTTTGGGATACAGTTGCTCGAAGCTGGTGACCACAGCGACTGCGGGTCCGGAGCTCTTACGTGGGCAAGATCATCAGTCGACACCACATCGAGGCTGTAGTCGTGGGCTGTGCACCCGAAGATGTCGGCATACTGGTCGCGGTCGTTGTTGCCCGGTTTCATGAAGCTGTGCATAAGCTGATAGATGCTGAGGTCATCCGAGAGCTGGGCGAGGTGAAGCAAGTGGCGGCCCAGCAGGTCGGGCTTGTCAACCTCACAGCCAGCCTTGGCGAGCGCGTCAAGACAACTCTTCTTCGCATCCACGGAAACCTGGCCGCTAGATTGAGCGAGGAGAACGGCGGCGGGCGTCTGTCCGAATCGGTTCTGTCGGTTCACGTCGGCACCAGCATTGATCAGAAGCCGTACGACCGCTGCGTTGCCTCGCGCTGCTGCCAAGTGGAGACTCGTACCACCATCAAGACTTGGGCTGTTCGGGTCGGCGCCTTTGGATAGAAGCAATTCGACAACGCGAATCGCATCATCTTCGATGGCGTATTCCAATGCCGTGAAACCCGTTGACCAAGCGATCGCACCGAGGTTTGCTCCGAGTGCGAGAAGAGTCGTCACCCCTTCCAGCGAACCACGTCTTGCCATCTCCATCAGCGGCGTCACACCTTTATGGTCCCGTGCATCCAGCTTGGCATTTGCGTTCTTGAGCTCTTCGATGATCGGGACCATGTCCATCGTCACGGTCGACAAGACATGGAGCGGTGTACGGCCTAGTTTATCTTCGAGATTTGGGTCGGCTCCAACTCCCAGAAGATACTCGACCACTGGGAAGTGGCCGTTGTACGTCGCCGCGTGCAACGGGCTCGTCCCGAGAGTGGCAGGCTTGAATCCAAGCACTTGATATCCTCGCGTACGTTCCCACGAGCAGATCTCGTTGAAGTAGACTCCGCCGTTCACAAAAGACGACACCGAGTCTTTGTCTCCTCGACTCGCAGCGAGGCACAGCAGGTACTGGTACATATCGTTGTCCAACGATAGCAACTGGTAGTAGAAGAACTCAGGTAGAAACGTCAGTTTCTTCGGCAAGGCTGCTGTGCGAAGGCGTTGGCAAACATCGCGGAATGGCATCAGGATCACCGGCTCGTCGTTGATGGCGATAAGCGACAAACCAGGGAGGATCGTCTCGCTGAGCGCTGCTTGTGAGAGCTTGCGCACACTGCTGACGACAGCACCACGTCCGTTTCCGTCGGTGGTGAAAAGGATTCCAATATCGACAGTCGAGATGGAGACGACCACGCGGGCCGAAGCCAACGAGACGCTGTCAGGCGGGTTGCTTCCGTCTTCTGAGCCACGCTGGTAGGCGTCAAGCCATGCGATCGCGTCAATGAACGCCGCAACAACGTGAGCTTGGTTCTGGCATGATGGGTGCTGCTGGTAGATCGGTTTGAGCAGTCCATGGAGCAGTGCAGGGTCTTCCAACGAGCTATGGACGATGACGACTCGGAAGATCGCCGTCAGAGTCGAGTCGGTGACCTCAGTCAGAGATCCTTGGCGCTTTCTGATACGCGAGAGAATGCAGTTTCCGGCCCTGACAATCAGTTGAATCTTGTGCGCGGGTAGAGTCATGCAGTCAAGCGAGTCCACGATGGCCTGAACGTCGGACCACTGCTGAGAGATTTCAGCAATATCGTCTGGAACGCCCAACTCTCTCTGCTCTTTAGTCCTGAGCAGCTTGATGTTCTTGGTGATACGATGGCGAGCTGACCGAACTCGAGTTGTGTCGAGTGTGGAGTAGACATTGGCCGCCGCCGGGATGAACGCTCGATCTTCTACGTGGCGCCGAAGGATCTTGACGAGCTCATTGCCTGAGACCAGCTGATACTCGAAGTAGGCAAATAAATAGCCTTGATGCCGATCCAGAATTGCGTCTTCGAGCCGCAGAATGAAATCGTACACCGCGCTGAGCGTTTGTGTGACGATGGAAGCCTTGAACGCACTCAGCATCGAGCGAATGCGGGTGTCTGTCACGAAGATCTTATTGAGCTGGTCGTTGATAGCCTTGTAACCACCTCGCTCTTCTTGAGCTGTCAACAGCGGCTCGAAGCACGGCGGCGACGCCTGCCGCACACTGCGCAGCGCACATACCCATAGCTCTGCCTCCTGTTGACTACTACAGCAGCACAGCATACGGTAGAAGCCTTTTTCGACCTGGAACACGTACGGTCGACTGGACCTGCGGATGTCCACGTGCTGGATCGACACGACACCTTCGTTCAGCTTGATGCAGCCTTTCATGCGGCGCTTACCATTGCTCTTGTAGTACGCGAACGTGCCATCGTGGAACAGCACAAAGTACCGGCTCTTCCAGTTCTTCCTGTCATTCGCATCCGCAATACCATCAAATCAATCGCTGGATTTCCCCACCGAAACACTTCCGTTAATCGAGCACATACCAGACGTGTCCTTGCTTCGTGAGCCAATCCTTCTTGACGAACTTGCCGGACTCGACGAGTGTCGCGTAGTACCGATCGTTCACGTGCGGATCGGTGCCGTGGCGCACTGGCGTCCCAGCGTCCACCGAGGACGCCGCCAGCCTCTCCGGCAGACTGTTGCGGTCGCGGGCGCCGTCGAAGCTGTCGTCCGAGTAGCTCGACGCCGTGCTGAGCTCGTCCGTGAGCGAGCGCGAGGCTGCGCGTCGCAGGTACGCAAAGGACGATGCAGAAGAAGACGCTGACGAAGCCCGCGTGTCCACGGCTGACCGCGAGTGCGGCCGCGAGAGGATCGCCAAACTGTCCTCGCTGCTCGCGCTGCTGCTGCTGCCGCGCCCGCCCACCGCCATGGCTGGCGCGGACGACGTGCTGCTGATGCTGTCTCTGTCGTTCGGGTGGCTCCGACCCATGAGAGAATCTGCGGGGGCGTGTGACAACGCGCGTGTTCGATATGCCGAAGAGCTCCCGAAGAACGCCATGTCAGGTGACCCCGTGGTGGTCCTCCAACAGGATGAGGAGCATCTCAGGCCAAAAGGCAGCTGTCACTCGCGTGAGGTTCGTCCACGCGCCTGGTGGATTCGGGCCGGCGGGATTAGTGACATTCGGAACCCAGAATGAGAAATGGGTTGGGGAGCAGGCGATTACCAATCTTCAAGATGCGAAATTTTTCACCACCCAAACGGAAAGTTTCCCGATGTGGCCACAACGAGGCGGGTTCTAAATCAAGCCTCGGGCCCATCTACCAGAAACCCGTTGGC
>JAADXN010000699.1:0-17277 GCA_023337875.1 Pythium apleroticum | reverse complement strand
CCCCCCCCCCCCCCCCACTCACGCGTTGCTGAGGGTAACAAGCAAGCACCGTCCGCAGTCGAGCCATCGAATCTGTCTGCGTCGTCGCCCGCCCGCCTTCTCTTCCAGCCATGCGTACATCTCACCATCCTCCAGCCAGTACCGTTCGCCTGCTGCCTCTATGTAGTCAATCGTCCACGATCCTCGTCAGCACGCTACTCCAGGACTCAAGAGTGTGACAACACGTCGTCGACGGATCAGGTTTTGTTTCATCTACTGTATCTCCACCCGTGGCAGGGCCGTTGTTCATAGTCAGTCTAAGTTATGTGGAGGACACACAATGAAAAAGCTTACTGTGACTGGATGGATACCCGGTGCTCAGCACTTCAAGCCTCCTGGATGTGGAGCAACACCGGACGCAACTGCCGCGACGTAGGCGTGCGAGTCAGAGCCAGGAATCCAGAGCTCGTAAGCTTTTGCTTGTGCTGCTGGCGAAGCGTGATCGCCAGTCGCTGGAGCGGCTCGCACGCACAAAACGCCGTCCCACGGTAAGCGCCCTTCGGACGATCGTAGACGGCCGACGTGACGACACCCATCACCTCCAGCTACGATGGGAAGACATGAAACATCAGCCCACCACCACGCTGGCCGCCTCCACTGTAAATGAACGACGCACCTCATCTTCTGGCGTGACGGCTCGTTCCCAGTCTCGACCGCTCCACTTCGGGTCTGCGAGGTAGCTGCTGGTGTCCGCAGACGTCGGAATGTAGATCTGCAACGTCACACCAGCACTGTCAGTCTCACATAGATCAAACTACAAGCATCAGAAGCACAGGACCAACCATTGAGCACGGCTCGACATTTCCACGGCGCGGAAACGAAAGCGCGACACGGACGAGTGTCGGAATGGGGACGGGAATGACCTCGTCGCTAGTGTCGCTTGCCGCTTCAGCAGCGGAGATAGAGAACGGGAACGGCTCCATGTAACTCGCTCCTCGCAAGACGCAAAACGACTCCGAGGCATCCATCTCCATCTCTTCATCCTCATCTTCGGCTTCGTCGGTGGCTCGTTCCTCGTTATCATCTTCAGCGCTCGTGCTTAGCCCGAGAAGAGCTTGCCAGTTTGGCTGAAACGGCGAGTCGACGCCCAGCTTCTCGTACGCGACTCGCTTGGCCTTGGGCTTCTTCGCGTACTCACTCTCCTGGCTGTCAGCAAGGCGCTGCCAGTACGTTCGACCGGCTTCGGTATCCGGAAAGTCGCGCGGGAAAGACGCCTCGTGGACCACTGTCGACAAGGCCTCCTGCTCGTCCAGCCCGATCACCATCGCTCCCTTGTACACGAGCGTGTTTAACATGGCGGACGCATGTACAGGACTCATCACAACGTCCCAGCCACTTGCATCCGGAAATGGAGTCGACTGGCGCCGCACAAGCAGCAGCGGAACTCCACACATCGCACGGCTACGGTTCTCAGGAGCTGGGCTGTTGATCTCATGGTCCTTGCGGAAGGTGCGTCGCACGGTGTCGCGACCAGAAACCGACCAGAGCACAGAGCATGGAGCCGATGAGGTTACAAAGGCGCCATCGTATTGCTCCATCTCCACATCCTGCTCCACCCTCTTCACTGAAGCTGGTGGTGCGTACGGATACGACAGCAGACTATCAGACGTCGAATCTTCGGTCGGCGTTGACGAAGACGTCCACTTGAGCAGGGCTTCGAGCTGCGCCAAGATCAGCGCCGAGTCGGGTTCCTCGGCGTCTCCTGAGAGCAGACTGGTACTGGACAGCGGGCACAGAATGTCCGATGACGGACCAACGAGAGACGCACTCGGCTCTTCCAGCAAGGAGTGCCCGCGCGCCGATGCCGAGACAGTTCCTGTAGAGTTGGAGCGTAGCCGTGGGTCTTGGACAAGCACAGAGTGCACACGAGCCGGCGAGCTCTTCTCGCCGTGGCGCAGCTCCTGCTTGAGCACCTTCAGGTTCGTCGTCGCGGTCAGCTCGTTGATCACTTCATCGGTAAAGCCGTCGTCGTAGTCAGCAGTCACTGAGGAGCTGCGTCCACTTGGCACCGAACCCTCGCACGCCTTCAAAACTTCCTCCAGCATGCTGTCAGCTCGCTTGCCCCGGAGCTGGAAGCGCGCGACGTGGCCTCGGCGGTCCAGAATCTCCACCGTCTCGTGCTCGCCATGCTCGGCCATCGCTTCCTGGCACGCAGCGGCGATCGCCGACGCCGCTTCCATGAACGCAGCTGCGTGGATCCACAGCCAGAGCTGTCTCTTTGCCATGGGGAAACCACCGTCCTCCGTCGTCGGCGGCACGAACTCGCCAGCGTCTTCCTTCACAGGACGCCACATGAACGTCACTGGTGCGATCGCACCCATGGGGAACTGGTCGGCGTGGTACAGCACGCTGCGGCCTTCTTGCTGTCCGGACAGGAACTGGATGTCGTCGAAGTCGGAACCCGACGGGTCACACACGAGCTGCAGCGCCTCCACGATGAGCTGTGCGGGTCCGCGTAGCTCCAGAAGACCGTAGTACGACGCGTCGTGAAGCGTTGCAGTCGTGCGCAGTGCGGCGAGTACAGCGGAGACGCTCTTGTCCTGGCGGTGCTGCGCCAACACGTGGCCGTAGCGTTCGCCCATGCGCATGCGCTTGGCGTGCCACGCGTGCGTCGCCAGCCACTTCGGCGCCTCCAGTCCCTCGTCTTCTTCTCCTTCGTCTTTTGCCTCATTCGCTGGCGTCTTGGTCTTGCCCCACGCGTGCTCCTCCAGCAGCAAGTGCATGCGACGCCGGTGCTTGCGGCAGCGCGGGCCCTGCTCCTTCTTGGCGCGCGCCTTCGCGGCCTTGTCCACCACGACAAGCGGCGGTGGCGCTCTCTCTAGATGGCCTCCACGGCCTTTGCCCAGTCGAATGAGCTCTTCTTCCTGCGGCTCACTCGCCACAGTGGGGAGGCGCAGACGCCGCGGCATTTGGTGCGACTTGAACGCATTCGCGCGGCGGCGGCGCTGGTTACGCTGCGTAACCAGCTTGTCGTCGACCGCCGAGTGCATGCGCTCATGGTGCGCGAGCTCGTGCAGCGCCTGCAGCTCGGGCGCGCGCGCCGTCGCGAAGTCCAGCACCTGCACCACCTGCGGACCCAAGCCAGCCATTTTGCGTCTTTGGGGGTCACAAAAAGGGTTACGATCGCTGGAGGTTACGCTGGACGAGTCTGCGACGTGTTACCGTAAAACAAGGTTACTCAGATTTATCATATATACTCAGAGTCAGACTGCATACCGATATTCGGCGCGAAAAGGGAAGGCAACGAGCAGGGTATGCAGCCCTCTATAGATGCCAATGTATGTAGTGATGCATGCGACTGCGTGATTAGAGATCGCGCCGGTTTGTGTGTGGGGAGCCTGACCGTTCTTCCGACGGGTCTTGTATCGACTTCTTGCGGATGTCCTGGGCTGACGATATCCGTCCTGGTGGCGTAGTCTGGTTACTGCTACTCGTCGACGGTTGCTTGGCACTCGGGCTGTTGGAGCGGTGGCCCGACATGAGGTTCATGAACTTGCGTGCACTGGACGGCGTGCCGTCTTTCTTGCCTGGCGTCGCAGCGCCGCTGCTCTCTCTCGCCGAGCTACGCTTGCTCATGGGCGAATCCAACGCCTGCGGGGACGGCTCCACCGACACAGTGAGCTGCGGCCGTGCCTTCAAGGGCGAAGGCTGCGGTTGCAGCGGCACTGTGACAGTGGCAGACGCGCTAGTCGAGCGGTTAGAGGCGCCGAGACACGTCATGATGCGGACGGCGGCCTGCCACGTCTGGGTCTGGTCCGGATTCCGAACGAGCCGCGCCAGCGAGCCAAGCAACGCTGTCGTCGGACGCCACGCCGCCTTTCGTTCACTAAGCTCGTTCATTAGCGACTCCACGAGCCACAGCGTTGCCGTCACTATGACGTTGTCTTCAGTTGGGTGCTTCCGCGCTGCGTTTGTCGTCTTCTTCTTGCCATCCTCAACGGCCAAGATCTTGACGAGGATCTCGAAGCACATCGTCACCATGAAGGCTGTGTTTTCACCCGAAACTTCGAACAACTCAGCGATCATCGCGTGAGCGAATTGCTGGACGAGCGCACGTGTGCTGCTGGAACTGCGGTCTTCTGGAGGCGACTCGTCTTGGTGGACCAGTCTCCCTAGTACGGCAGCAAACGCCTCGCCCAGCCCCACGCTTCCGACTGAAAGCCACGCATACTGAAGATCAGTCGCCTGCTGCAGGGGGTGCAACTGCCACGTTGGTGTCGGGTCTGAGACGCCACCTTCGTCATTGTCAGTGGCGTCCGTGTCTTGGTTATCATGCGTCATCGCAACTGTCAATGGTGATGGCTTGCTCACAGTCGCCGCGATGATCGATGGGATCAGCAGCATCGTGCCAATGACCAAGTGCTCCAGCGGGTCAGCGTGGAAGACGGAGTTCTGAAGCAGCAGAAACTGCGTGACGACTTCAGCTGTGAGCTGCTGGCTCTTTGCACAGCCTCGATCCAGTGTCCACACTAGCGTCCGCAACACGGAGGCCTGGTCGTCATTCCACTGCGCGGGCTTCTTGCTGAGAAGAACGTCGTGCAGCAGCTCGTTGGTGGCAAAGTGAGGCACCCGCAGGATCTCTACGAGCAGCTCCACGATCGACAGGTGATACGCCACGGGCTCTCGCTTCGCGTGGTTGAGCAGCGCTACGCAAACCCACAGGATCTGAGGGTACAGCGTGAGCTTCTGCGACGGCATGCACGACACCATACTCTTCAAAGTCTCCAGCGTATCGCAGATCACGGCACTAGCACACGCGGGATCACGGGCGTGCTCGTCCAATGCATGATGCAGCAAATCCAGCAGCGACAGAAACACGTCGCCGTGGAACTCGGGCGACAGCACGCGATAGCCAAGCAGCCCGAAGCGGACGCAGTAGAGCACCTGGGCGTTGTTGCACCGCGAGGAAGTGTGAGAAAGCAGAGTCGAGCCTGGCACAAGTGCCAGCGTGATCTCCTTGACGCACTCGAGCGCCCACGCGTTCCGCAAGACAGTGGGCAAGCACGACGAGAACGAGACCATCGCACGCTCGAACTGGCGTCTTGCCTTGGAGCTCCTGAAGTCACTGTCTTTTGTCTCTGAGCTCACCCACGACCGCGACCACACATCCAATTCATCCACGACAGGCTGCAACAGCTCGACTGGCCCGTAGAGCTGGCTCAACAAATTGCGAAGCAGCACGATGCAGTCGTTGCTGGCGTCGATGTACAGCGACTGCTGCTGATGGTCGCTCTCACTGCCTCCTGCGCCGCTCGAACTGGTGGCAGTTCGATGCACAGCAAACGATTTCGGGTCGAGCGCGAGAGCGAAGAGGGCGAGGAAGGCAAAGTGCACAGTCTGGACCATCATGGCCTCGCGCATCGCCGGGTACTGGTAGAGATACGATGGGATGGTCGTGAGATGGCAGCAGCTATCGCTCATCAGGATCACGAACACGAACACGTCGTCCACGGGTTGGATCATCGGTGTCGCCCCGAGTTCGTTCAGCTGCAAACCGCCGCTAGTACTGGAACTGGCCTCAGCTGACTGCCTGCGACGGGTCTCCACGAGCAAAAACGCCTCGCGCAGGACTTCGTGGGCTGCGGTTTGCCATCGACACAGCCACCAGACCACCATCTTCGCAGTCGACAGTCGCACGGAGGTCGTGCGTTGCAGGAACAGGAATTGAAGCACACGTGACAGGTTTGACTCGCTGGAGTCTCCAGCAGACTGGCCTTCCGCTGCTTTCAGAGATGCCCCGGCGTTCGCAAAGGCCAATGTCAGCCACGCCTGTTCCAGTTGATCGCTGCAGCTCGCACTCAGGTTAGTCGTGATGCGAAACAGCAGTGACAGCAACTGGTCGCTGTCAAAAGCCGATGCTGCCATCGGGGTGGACGTAAGATTCGCCAATTCAACTTGGGAGTCGCGCCTGGATCGCGATTTCGGCACCAAATTCACCTCTGCGAGCCAGGGAAGCACGACCACCAGCATCTTCCGCTGCTGCACGAGCTCACAGCACGAGAGGAACTTGAGGATCGACATGCTCATCTGGGACGACAGTGGCGCGAGCTTGCCCACGAGGTACGTCGCCCCGGCGACCTGCATGCGATTCATCACCTGCGCACTGAACGCCGCACTCGACCGCTTGCCGCTCGACACCACCGCGTTCAATTGGAACGAACCCGACTCGTCTTCGCCGTATTCACTGTCGTAGAGATCGTTGATGAGACAGGCAGCGCGTTCACGTTGAGCGGCGTCGTTATCGATGCCGAGGTGCTGAAGGATCGCGTGGCACACACGGACCTCCAAGTTGTGGCTCGGTGTTGGTATCTTCCCATTGCCTGAACCGCTTCCTGCTTCCATTCGCAGCGTCACCTTGGACAATTCGTGCTTGAGGTCGCTCGACACGTCACAAACCGCGCGGAAATAGTGCTTAGCCACGTTGTGTTTGTCGCCGCCCGCGACGCTGAAGAACGCCTTGTCCACGCAGACCTCCACGAATGCTCGGAAGTCGCTCTTGAGAAGTCCACGCAAGATGCGATGGCAAAACCACTGCAAGCTCTGGAAGTGGTGGGTGTGCGAGTCGTCCCCAGAGTCGTTTCGATCGTCGTAGCCCGTCTCGACCGAGAAACACTCGTCCAGCCATCGAAACACGGCTGAGTCGACAGTGATTGGAGTCGGCAGGAAGAGAGGCCCCTGTGAGATCACCGAGAGCGTTGCGAAGGCAGTTTGGCACAGAAAGAACCGCTGAAACGAAGCCATCGCGGCCTCTTCAATGCCCAACGCACGCGTGGTGTCGCTTTCGTCCATCCATTGCCACGGCAGCAGCGTCTCCTCGAATCGTTCTCCGATCACATCGCAGCGTTGCATCCAGTGGTCTCGTGCTGGCGATCCGTGGGTGAAGAAAACGCCGGACAAGTTGGCAGCGAGGCGCGAGTTGGCCAGCGAACTGAAGGAATGGCACCAGCCGAGCAGTAACTGATACCACTTCTCTCGCTTCTTGATATCAAACAAAGTATCATCATCACTGTTCACGGTCTCACTTCGGTGACTAGATGTGAGATGATGAGCTGCTCGGGAGGAGGAACGCAGTGTAGATTTCTTGGACGATATGGAGCTTCCCCGGTCTTGCGAACTCACGTGGCGTCGTCCCATCGAGCTATACGGAGACCGTAGGTTGCATAGCAAAGCGCCCAACGCTCGGACGCTGGAGCAGAAGTCTTGCTGCATCATGAACACCACGTGGGCAGGAACGTCACGTGAGCTCAGGCCGGAGGATGGAAGCTGGAGCATCGTCAGTGTGCTGGCGATCTTGTCGAGCACGCCTGTCGCGACGACATGGAGTCGATGCACAGCCTCACGCGTCGTATCATCCAGCACCAGTGGACGCTGCTGCGTGGACTGTAACAGCAAACGATAACACCTACCAAGCGCCCATTGCAGCTGAAGCTGCGCGCTTGTCTTCACGTTGCGTGCCTTCTGTTCCTTCGTGACTTTGCGTCCTCCGTTTCCATTGCCGTTGCCGTTTGAAGCGATCACGAGCGGAGGCTGGATGTCACCCAGGGACGTGTGGCGGCTGTTGTTGCCGCCTGTTGAAGCCGGCTGATCCAGCGGAGCAAAGGCTTCGGCCTCGTACTTTTGTAGCACTTCCGTCAGGATCGGTAATGACGACACGTGGGTGCTGCCTAGAGCAAGGATCACGACCTTCTTCTGGTCGACCGAAGGGCTTTTTAAGTATCGAGACAGGCGTCGAAAGAGTGCCTGCACAGTCCGGACGATGAGATCACGCTCTGGATTGATCCGTCCTTGTCAATCTCAGCGTCCTGGTCGTTGCCGTCTCCGTCCTCCGGGCTCTGTGGCTGCTGGAAGAGAAGATGTGGACACGCCGTCGTCGTGGCCAGGATCGCCAGGTTCCGCCAGCGAGCCAATTCAAAGCCGCTGTTCGGCGAAAAGTCCATGAAATCCAGCAGCGAAGGCATCGCCGGCTCGAGTTTCGTGACCTTGTCGTTGACGTCGGACCACATGAACGCAGCGACTTCAGGATTCCACACTGCAAGTTGTGCGAACACGACCGAGAGACATGAAGACCATCGGAAACTGGCCCGTGTGCTCGACGTGAGATCAGCAATGAGCTGTCGGAAGAAGCCGAGGTCTTTTCGCTCAAGAGACGTGATCGTTGCCGCTGGTTCAAAGCTGAAAAGCAGCTCCCGAAGCTCCCACTCGGCCTTGCGAAGGACGTCAATCACGCTTGGACGCTCGACTGTAGCAGCGACGTGTGGTCCAGAGGCGTAGCTTTCGAACGCGATGGCTCTTGCCTGAGAGACCGACTCGAGAGCGTTCAAGGTGGCTTGTAGCAGCCGAGGGTCTTCAAACACTAGCATGTACACGGCGACGGCTTCGATTTGCAGTAGCGATTCCTGCTTGGCCTTGCGACTTTCCCACGGCACAATCGGAGATGGGGAGCCAGTGCTGCGCATATCGACGGTGATCGATCGAAGCAGTGATGTCAGCAGCTCAATCAACACGAAAAACGCATCAAAGTCGCGAGGCGTCGTGAGGTGGTTCGAAAGCCGGAAGATGTAGTCGGTCACGCCACGGAAGATGCCGCTGGCCTGCCGACTCTCGCGTTGGATGATGTGGTGCAAGGCTCGCGAGGCACTCTCACGGATCACGACTTCGTTGTGGATACACGACCGTACCATGATGAGGATCTTCTGGTCGTCGCTGAGGGCAAGCGCCGAGTAGAGATGCTTGAGGCTCGTCAGTGCACAGGCGTACGAGTGGATGGCCAGTGCACGACGGTACTCGTCACGCAGAAGCTTCGTCGCCGACGAGACCGCGAGATGCGCAGTGATCGCACCGACAGCAGAGCCCGCTGCCTGAGCGGTGGTGGACTCGATGAGTAGCTCGCCGCCGAAAAGCGCATTCGCCTCAATGAGCGTCTGCCCCACGAGCTCTCCCAGTGTGATTCGATTCGCGAGGAGCACTTTCCTGTCCAACGGCAGACTCGTGTCGCCTGTTTCTTGGGCAGATGCGTCGCCAAAGCACAACTCAAACAGAGCGAGCAAGGCCTCGAGTCCCACCAGCCTCTTCTCGTCGAAGATGTGTTCGGCCTCCAGTAGCAGCCGTCGTAAGTGGCTCTGCACGGCGTAGAGCATGTTGTAGTAGGCGATTCCCACCGAGATCTTGACTAGCACAGGCAGAACGTGGTCGTGGAGCTTCTGGAACGAGCGCTGCTTGGAGTAAGCGAAGAAGCACCACGCCTGGGTCGTGTTGATGATCTCCATGCAGTCCAGCTCCCCGGGCACACGGCGCTCCGTCAAAAAGTGACGCCTGAGCATGTGCGTAAAGCACCGACCCACACACTCTAGCACCGCTATTGCCTGAGGCCCCGTGCCTCCGCCGTCTTTGTTCTGCTGGTACTGGACTCGTAACAATGCGTGGACGTCTTCCTTCCAATACCGTGCAAAGATCTCCGTCGGAGCCAGGCTCAAGAGCCCCACTCGAAGGTCCCACGCCGCCAGCACGTACTCACGCTTCCCGCAAAGCTTGAGTGCAATGGAGTGGAGATCGCTGATGCAGCTATTCCACTCGGCAATGGCGTGGACAGATGCGTACACTTGCAGCAGCTGGGCCAAGTTGAGAGCGTCGAGCTCGCGGCTGAGGATCGAGGCAATCGCCGTGACCACGGCCAGACGCGTCTGAGGCTTGTGGGGCTTCATAGCCAGCGGCTGCAGCATTTTGAGCATCACCGCTGCATCTTTGATCTTCTGCTGGAAGCCCGTTGGCCACAAGAACGTCGTGGTATCGAGGCCAAGCCGCACTTCACTTAGATTCTTCAGCAGCAAATAGTCCTTGGTGGTGGCACCGCCTGCGTTCTTTGAGGCCAGCAAGCCCTGCAAGAGCTGCTTTTGGAGCCTCAGTCGCAGCGGAGTGAGTGAGCACAGGGACACAAGCGCTAGTACGTGGCGCCAGGCACTCGCGACGGCGTCTTGCAATAGGTTCTCCGCTGTGGGCGCGCGTAACTGGCTGGTCACAGGCTTGAAGGCGAAGAAGCCGCCGCCGCTCTCAACGGCACGTGCGGCGTCTGACTGGAATGTCTCCTGGAACACGACCACACACCGGTCGAGGATCTGCTCAATGATCTTCTCCGCTGAAGCGACTGAGATGACAGCCGCATGAGGAGCTGCCTGTGACGGGGTCTGCCTGACCAGCAGCTCTGACAGCACGTCGCCGACCAGGAACGCCACGAGCCACGACGCGCTGCTTCGCGTTGCCATGCTACAGCCGCCGCCTCCTTCCAGCGCTGCTAGCCACGACAGCAGGAACTGCACAGTCTCACAGAAGCGCCTGGTTGCAATGGCACGTGCCATGGACTGAAGTCGGCCCAGCGGCACCTCCAGAAGCGCGATTTTGGAGATCTCGACACGGCCGCTTGCGTCGCTGGCGCTGGCAGCAAGCGCCGCTGCATGCGCCGCCATGAACGCATCGATCTCGCGCTGGAGCTCGGGTAGAATGCCGTCCGCAGTGACCATTGTCCGTGTTTCCCTTTGTTTCTCCACACGAACGTCCGCGTGACCTTCCAGGATCGATAATCAGAGATCCTAATTTAATGTGTCCACATCATGTTTCAGGTTTGGTCCTTTTTTATTGTTAGAATCAGGCAAAAATGACGTAACCTATGTGGTTTGGATCCTGAAAGGACACTTTCTGTTGACCACACCATGCGTCGCCTGGGCGATGCATCAATGTCAACTTCCACTTGCGGGGCATATGGCCGCGGCCGTAGGCTAGCACGTCCTCTGTATCCCCTGGTCACCAAGAGCTACGCTGCTCTCGCATGAGCGACCACACGCACGGCAAGGCGTCGGCTGTGCGCGTGCCGGTGGCGTCGCCGTCGTCACCTGCGCTGGCGCTCTCGCCGATCGTGCAGCTCCAACCGACGGGGTACCGCGACATTCAGCCCTTCCAGCGCGGCCAAGGATGGCACAGCAATGGCAAGGCCACGGCCAAGCTACGGCGTGCACGCGAGGCGTCCGAGCGCGTCGTCTTCCCCGTCATTCCCACTCACCAGGGTGCAGGCACTGCACCAACAGGCCCGTCGGTGAGTGCTGTGAACGGCTACGAGTCGCCCACGGAATCGACACAGTACACAGACGACGCTCGAGAGCGAGAAGCGGCGGAGATGAAGCGAGTGATGTCGCCCTCGGCGTCTGCGATCCCAGTGCCGCCACCGCAACGTCCGCAACGCCCGTCGTCCGGATCTCAAGGAGAAGGCAACCAGCGATCCGGGTCTTCTGGAAGCTTTCGAGCTCGCGCTTTGATATCCCCCGCGTCTGCAAAAGACAAAGCTGCTGGGGACCGAGCGCATAGCCCACAAATAAACTCGTCGACGAGGAGATCCGGCGACGAGGATGAAACTGGGAACGAAGAGCTCCCGCCGCCTGACCCGGAAACGATGGAGAAGCTGTGGCAGGAGTACAACGACCGTACGCGACACCCGACGAAGACCGTGGACCACGCGACATACCATCGGAAAATGCAGCACCGCTACAACGAGTCCAAGGCGTTGCGCGAGCAGATCGCAAAGCTGGAAATGGAGCTGGATGACACACGACGAGAGCGAGATGAGGCGTTGGAGACGGCACACCGCAGCGAACAACAGCGACGCGCAAGTCTCAACCAGAAAATGCGAGAAGCGGAAGACGAGACGAGCCAAGCAGCGAGCTCTGCAAGTTTCCAGACTCACGATGCGGCAGTAAACGAACCGACGTCGTCAGCACGAATGGGGACTTTAGAGCGAACACTGGCCTCAGTCGCAGCTCGGCTTTCGCACAAGCTCCACGCTCAACAACAACGCGCAGCGCCGGTTGTAAATCCAGAGGAAGTGTTGTATCGAGAGAAATGCTTCAAGCTGGAAAGAACGCTGGCGACTGCCAAGGAGGCGATCGCTGAGCTGCAGGCCAAGCTGTTGGCGATGCACGAGACGGACAGGGAGACAATCAAACGCCTCCGAGCCCAGCTAGAGTTGGAACAGCAAGCGAGCAAGCTGCTGTCTGTGCAGCTCCGTGAGACGAATGCGGCATTCCGATCGACAGCGGATGAGTTGGTGACGACTCAAGTCGCATTGGAAAAGGAAAAGATCGAGAAAGACATCGTCATTGAGCAGATCCAGGCTGAGACCAAGCAGCTTCTGTCCGACCACAAGCGGAAAGAGCTCCAGAGCCGAGTGAAAAACGTCGTGCGTACACTCGGCAAGGAAGCCCTGCACCAGAAGATGGAGGCTCTCCACACTCGCGTTCTCACAGCCGAACACCACATGCGAGCGGCTCAGTTGGAAGTGCTTCGATTACAGAACGAGCGAGACCAGCAGCAGCAACGGCTTGATGAGATTCTGTCGAGTCGCCAGATCAAGTACCACGGCCTTGCGTCGAAAGATGGGGGCATTCCAGGTATTTTGCAGCGAGCGACGACGCTTTACCACGGCACGCGAACGATCAACGACCAGTTTTTGCTGGTTCAAATGCTGTATGAAGATACCAGAGGGCCAAGTGTGCGCCTGAGTGAGCTCCCTTCGAATCAGCATGAGCACGAACCACCCACTGAGCCTCAAGATGGGTACGCGATCCACATCCTGGTGTACGAAGCCTTCACGGCTCAAGATGACTACATCACGTTCCACTTGCGCGATATCCGACGACTCGTTCCGGATGCTGAGAAGTATTTGGCTCAATTTGCGGACCGCAGGCACCATCGATACTTGGAGCTGGCAGAGTTGCTGCTCGCAAAGTGCCACATTGGCTACAAGAATGGCCACATCGTGCTGACGGAGATGCCGCTGAATGCTGAGGGTGCTGCCGAGCATGACCGACGCGAGATTCCGATCTACCGAGGCACGCGGTACCTTCGGTCGTCCATGGCTGACCCGACTGCCGATGATGTGCAACTGGTGGACTTGGTTGTGAGTGAAGTGTACAACCCGTCCGTCTCGCAGCTGTGGTGGCTTGAGGTGCAAGCTATACCTGTCGATGGTGATGCTGAAGGCGGTAACCAGCCTTGCGAAAGTCGGCTGACGATTGATCACCAGCTTCTGAAGGCTGCGGTGGCTACGTTTGCGAGCTATCGACCGAGTGAGAGCATGCTCATCAGCAGATCTGGAGAGACTGTCGACGCCCAGGACGCCTTCAGCATCCACGAAGAGCTGCTCGAGCCGCTGTTCGAGCGCATGGCATGGAAGCGCTCAGCAAGTAGCGGATCCGAGTCTCCATGTCTGGTATTACTGAGTGAGGATGGCACCTCCATCGTGGGTGGTGACGGCTCTCACTCTCTAGGCGAAGACGGTGACGCAGCGGACGGCATGGGCTCAGCAAACCTGGATACCTCAGAGTCGACACCAGCAGAAGCCACAAAGACTGACATCGCTGCCGCAGTGTCCCCTCCACGCGTCCTCGACCACCGCAGCATAGTTCGCACTGGTGACGCGTTCTACTGCGTGCGGATCCAAGAAGTGTGGGACGGAGAGCTCATGCTTCGCGTTACGATGGAGGAGCCTGACGACATGACGCATCGCTGCGAAGCCACTCTGCTGGAGAAAGACATCGCGACGGTTGCGAGCTACCTGCATCGTACTGGTGGCTGCGATGAGGACTATTCCACGACGATCAAGTACGGTCTACCGCCTTCCCTTCACGACCCACTGTGCAAGCTTCTCAAGCGCCACGCGCGGCCTGTGGCACTGCCAGTATCTACTGCATCGAAAACCAAGCGGTCGTCTAGCCCCGTCCAAGTCGCCCGAATATCCATCGAGTCGTTGTTCCGTGAGATCCAAGAGGCAGCTCAGGCCAAGGACCTCGATCAAGAAGGCTCGAATGACTCTGTCGTCGTTCGTACAGTCAAACTTGAAGAGGAATTCGTCATCGGCGAGAAGAGACTGGGAAGTGTGCAGGTGGTCGTGCCGATTGATGGAGACGAGCTTGATTCCGAGCTGCTTCACGAAGTTCTCACGCAGTTCCAGGAGCTCAAGCGCGATCGAGTGGCCACGAAAGTGCGTATTGGGTGCCGCTCGCGTGCCACGGCAGCGTTCTTCGTGGCTACTGGGTACTCGGGATTCATGTCGCCACTTCACGACATCGTGGTCATAGACACGGTCCCTGTCTGCTCACGAGAGCAACCAAGCTCACCAGACACAGAGACTGAGGCCCCGGAAAGTCCTCTCGTGATCTCCCAAGTCCCCATGAGGCAGGCACTGGCCGCTTTAGGGCATCGCCTGTCGCAGGAATGATTTGAAGCATGTGAATAGCAAATCCGAGCCAGTTTTTCACGGTCATGTGACGTGTCAATGGCGTCAAGCGATGGAAGTTTTGTTGTTCATCGTAGGCAGCGGTATGCATGGACCGTTCGTGTCCGTTTTGTGAAGGTTTGGTCGACCAGGTTCGTGAAACGATGGCTGAAACAGGCTTGATACCCGCCAGACTCGATAACAAGCCAAACGACAACGCCAGTTACAGAGACTGTGAAAAAGCTTGAAAACCGTGAACTCATCAGCCAATTCTGGAGGAAATTGAAGTTATCGTGGTAACGCCTCACTACCAGAGAAGGCGTCGAGAACCGCCGAAGAAGGCGTGCGCACCTGACTTGAACGCTCTTTGCTGGCGACTAGGCTGCCGATCCTCAAGATGTTCGCCTCCAAAAGTTCAGCTCATGCCCTCTCGCTGTCTGAAGCCACTCGAAAGCTGCTGGCTTCGAGCACCCGCCTAGTGTCCGTTGGCAACTGGGGGATGCCAGGCTCCACCTAATGCATAATCCGATTTGATTCGGCTCCTCCACACTGCCTCCACACTCCAGCAGTACCCTCCCCACGAAGACTCACTATGCTCGTGCTTCGCCGCCTCGCTGCGTTGCTCCTTGTGGTCGTCGCGTTGCAGCCATCGACGTTCGCCCACAAGGGACAGCATGGAAAATCCACGCATCCTCATGAGCTATGCGGAGTCAACGCAGGCCACGGCAAGGCGCAAGACCACAACAGCGACCAGAATCCCTCGCAGGCCATCCCGATTCTTGCCACTGTCACTGAGTCACCCAGCAACAAGGCCGTTCTGCCCCTGGACTCGCCCTCGACGACCACGCCTGCACCCACGCCATCCCCAACGTCCGCATCGCCAACGATCACCAGTTCGACTCCGTCGGTGACAACGGTATCACCTTCTTCCTCGACAGAAGCACCAAAGAAGAAAGCCAGCAACAAGGCGGCTTTCGCCGTGAACCCTCTCGTCGCTCCGCTTGCCACTGTCACGTACAACGGAGTTGGCGGCAAGGGCTCGTACGGCAAAGTGTCCAGCTTGACGTGCCCTAGCTCCACGTCCTGTGCGCAAACCGACTTCGCTGTCAAGGGCCCGTTGGCTCCGTTTGACGAAGACCTCACGCTGGCTCTTCGGGGCCCAATGAACGTGGACGACATCGCCGTGTTCACATCATCGGACGTGACGACGTGGTCTCGCGTATCGAGCTACTCCAAGCAGGCTGGCACGAGCCAGAACACGGTCTTCCTCAACAACAAGGGCGATCCAGCCAAGAGCGGCGTCTTCGACACGTGCAACGGCAACAGCCAGAGCTACGCGACAGCCGATGGCAAGACGGCAGCCAGCTCCTCCTCCCAGTTCGGAGGCGTGCTGGCCGACGGCGTCGAGCTCAACATCATGTCCGCGACGAGCTGTGCCACCAGCGGCACGTGTGGCGTCAGCCGAGGCGTCACCCAGGAAGGCTGGAAGGGTAACAACAAGATCTTCATGGTCAAGGCCACGATGCCCAGTGCTCCCGCTGGAGGCAAGGACCTTCCAGCCATTTGGCTGCTCAACGGCCAGGTCGTTCGCACGGCCCAGTACGGCTGCAACTGCCGGGGAATCGGCGACAGCGGCCAGTGGAAGGGCGGCTGCGGAGAGCTGGATGTGGCTGAGGTGCTTTCGGGCGATGTCAACGCGTTGACTAGTACGATCTACTCCTTCAAGGGCTCGCGCGGGACCAGCATGTACGCCCAGCGCCCTACGACGGACGCCGTGGTGTTCGTGGTGATCCTCTCGGAGCAGACGACCACGGGCTCCACGAACCTCGGTATGGCCCAGGTGTTGATGTTCAAGCCAGAGGACGTGGATATGACCGTGGCTCCGTCAAGCGAACAGGTTCAGCAGTGGCTCCAGTATCGCAACGGTGTCCAGGTCAACTTCGACATCTAGGCGCGGGACGACGCGTTTGATTTTGGGTTTTGGTTTGTCGTCCCCACCCCCGATCGCCCACTCCACATTTGATGTTTCTTACTTTTGATACCTTTTCGGTCGTGGACACGAAGCTCCCGATTTCTATGACCCCAATACAGACAAGCAATGTGCTTTGATTGATCCTGGCGCTGACTGATTGATGGTCCGCAGTGCTTCCAGGTCTTGAAGTTGAAGTGACACACCTACCTTGTTATGAAATTAGGCTACTTTCCGAATCTTGTATTGGAACTTCTGCTTGTGGACAAGTGATACAAACTTTAAACTGATATCCAAGTGGTTCGTATCTTCGCAAGAGTGATGGTCGTGAAGTTTCCCCTCGCAACTTGCCCGCCCTCACTTTCGAATTCTCCTCCAACCCCACAGATCTCCCACCGCCGTCACCAAGACAAGCGCCATGTTCCCCATCAACATCCCAGCGCTTAGCCCACCGTCGTGTCCTGAAGCGCGTGCGCGTCTCCTCGGGCGAAGCGCGCCGCCCATCGCGGCGAACACGCCGATCACGGAAGACGCGCTTGCAGCGGCATCAGGCGAGTATATGGAACCGTTGCACTGTCTTGGTACAACCCGCATCACCGTCGGCGAAGTTATGATCGCATACGAGCGTATGTACGCGGTGATATTCGAATCCGTGCTGGAGCGATACTACGGCGGCTACCGCGCGATGGATGCTGCTCGTCATGTGCCCCTGCAGAATGGCATCAGAGACCTCACTGCCATGACACAAGACGCTGTCCGTGATATGGAGCAAGTCCATCAGCGCCTCGATGTGTTTGAGCTCCGCGATCAGGAAGAGGATTTGCGTCTCGGGGCGATCGAAGACAGGCTGGAAGCCATCGAAAACCGCCTCAGTGATCTCGAAGGCAATCTGGTCCGTGTCCGGAACCGCGAGCGCCGTGCATTCAATCGGAATGCTAGTCAACGGTTGACACAACTACAGCCGTTGCAGCTGCTTATCAAAGAGAGTGCCCAGAATGGAAGAATGGATCTG